>JAUCBJ010009049.1:0-25486 GCA_032718475.1 Nemertoderma westbladi | reverse complement strand
ATCTAGCTTAGCGAGTTTGGTTTCAAGTATTAATGGATGGGCGCGTATAGTACGACTGCACACATCGGCTAGCCAACCGGCAAGTGCGGTGTTTTCAAAGATCGTGTATATAGCCAGGGAGGGACGAAGTGGAACACTCATGAAGCTATACACGACACCAGGTGCGGTCAATGGTCCGTCAAAGTATAATCGAGAATAATGGTCTCCATATACTTGTTGATAGTTGATAGGATTTCTGACTTTGAAATTCCATCCGTATTCCTGAAAGGCAAGATGTCCGATGGAAGTTCGTTGTACTTTAGTGATGCTGCTGGACGTATTGGCATACATGGTGCGGAAGAAACCTCGGCCTTCTGCCCAGGGAGCAATCAGCTGAGTATCCACGAAAGGATATGGGATATTTTCCATATTCCGAAAGTCGTTTTGGAGATCTCCATAAACAGCTGAGCCGATTTTAAGGATTCTTTCGTTGAACAACATCTCGAGCACGGGCTGGGGTAACATCGATCCATCGATACCCATGGCCGGTTTGCGCTCGGTGTCAATGACATAACGCTGCGCGAGTTCGAATTGTCCATGTCGGAGATTCTTTTGTATTTCGGTGAGAGTCTCAAAAGAATAATCAATCACGTCGGAACACGCTCGAGTAAACACGTGGGTAGAACCAGCTAATCCTCGTATATGTATCATGCGCGTAGTTCCTAATTCTCCGACCGGAACGCTACCTTCGTTATCATAGGTGACAACTCCATACATTTCAATGACATTAAGAGTTTTGTTCCACTCTTTGGTGGCGTTCTCTAGGGTCATCCCTACTGGATGCCACAAAGTGGCGCATTGGCTAGCGTCAGGGAGATCACTATACTTCAGGTACTGAGTGGTATACGTCTCCACATTTCCATATCTTTGTATTCTCTCTTCTTCGAATAATACGTCGAGATTCCAATGGACTAATCGAGTTTTAATAAATCCATCGAGATTATACGGAGGTGTTGTATCCTTCTCGATTCTAGAAACGTTGTATGGTTTTCTGAAAGAGTTTACTTTCACTAACTGATCCAGATGTTTCTGCAATTGTTTGAGTTCGACAAGGTCGAGAGGATTTATTAGCGGTAGAAACCTTAGATTATGTGTCGGGTCTTCAGGTTTTACCATATAATATTGAGTCAGATTGACGTAATAAGTGTGGTCTTTAATCCCATAAAACGAGTTCGGTAAAGGTCTAGCGCGTATGTTGACATCGTGCACCATATGACGGATAAGATCCGCTCGATTGTCCGGAGGTTCAACGAGTATACCGTCAACACGAGCGGCCTCGATTGGCGGACGCTGTAACATAGGAGCGTCAGCGATAAGATTTCGTGATCTTATGTTGATATCAACCGGTTGGGGTTGTATCGTCACGATTGGGGTTGTGCTAAAGAGGCTTCTTCTCTCTCATCCATTTCAGTGTGTTTCTCCTCGAGTTGGTTTTCCTCAACTTGTCGCTGTAGGCGTTCATCTAAAAACTCTTGTAGAGAATACGTGCGTCCAAGCTCGATGTCTTCCTCGAGGTTTTGGATTTCTTGATTGAACTGTGGCAAGGCCAACTCCTTCACCGATTGGACTTGTTGCTGTAATTTACGTTTCTCTAAACAATAAGGGTCAGGGGTTACTCCCCTGACAGAGAGAGAATAGCTGGGGTGAACGGAAACACTCCAAAGGGCGCCAACAGGGATATTAGCCAATGGGGGGACAGCATTGACTGGGTACAGTAACAACGGCCAAACCCGTGCAATATATATATTACCGGTCGATGCAGCATTCATTCAGTCTACTCAGTCAGTTCAGTAGGGTGGAACGGTGACTTCTATCACCGTCCGCTACCGCCATCACATGTAATACTTATCTACCGGTAACCGTGTCATCCATTCAACTGTGCTATATCAACTATATTATACCTTTATACATATTACCGAACATCAGAACTCTTAACGAACCTTTTCATATACACGGCGGGGACACGTAGATAGAAAACCCAAACGGATAAACCGGGATCCGTAGATCCCGTCACAGTGATAGAACTAGATCCAACCAACTGCCCTGACAGACTGTGGCTGCCAGCCACCAAAGACGAAGATGAGTAGAGAAGGAAAGACGACATCGCCGCAGACCCCGGACGACGATCTAACGATCCGCGAGGCCACGGCGAGACGGCATCAACCCACGACGCCGGATCCGTCGACGAAGGATCCGGCGATCCAAGATGAGGGGAGCCGTCTACAAAGAGAGATCGAGTCGAGAGGAGAGGAGAAAGACGAGTCGACACACGACGGTTGACGTACCGATGTCGCCGGCCCGCCACAGGCCGAGGGCAACGGACGGCCCACCGGAACGGCGATGGTGAGGCCGCCGGTACGACGTCGGACCCGGAGAGATGGAGGAGAGGTTGGCGACGTGGACGTCGGGGTTTCCGATCGACTTCGACAGGCCTACAATGCGACCCAGGAACTACTAAAGGAGGCTAAGGAGGAGGCGAGGATAGACGAGGTAAAGATGACAAAAGGACTAGGTGAGTCAAACAGATACTTTGATCACCTAGTGTGTTCTGGGCAGAGAGAACTAGCCGAGGAGAGAGCGAGGGGGGTTGCCAACGGACTGTCAGATTTAAGGGAGTGTAGGGGTGTAAGATTGTACATAGGGCCATACTTAGTCGATGCCCATGGTGTAAAATTAGTGGGTTGGAGGAGACCGCAGGAGGGCGAATCTGAGGTTAACTCCGAGGATTCGGTCTCGTCGGTTGAAGAAAGTTCCGGGAGGCGGGGGAAAGTTGGTAGGACAGAGGGGCGACGGGAGTCCGTCGCAACCGATAAGTCTGCTACATCCTCCGCAAAAGAAAGAAGGATGTGGAATACCCCTCTCTGCCCCCGGACAGTGCAAGATCCTCAGCGCCGATGTACCGTCGTCGCTGTGTTTTCGCCAACGTGTAGCTACACAACGACAACGATAACCGGCACAAGTCACTCCACTGTCCATCCCAAAGGCTTAGATTCACTTCAGGTTCTTACGGTAGAGTTAGGGTTACTTTCGCAATTGCGACTCGCTACTGTAAACACACTTGAGTAGTAACATTCGCCTATAAACGCACAAATTCCACACAACTGTCACCAATTGTACACAAACGGGCCATTTGTCCGTTAGTCAGTGCCTTCCAGAATGCCACGTTATTATTATGTATCCTTGGATACTAACAGTGTGCTATTTATTCCCTGTGCTATTCAATGGGGCAAACTTTCTATTGTTCTTTTAACTCACTTCTAATTCTAGCGTGGTTGTTGCTATGGTGACATTATGGAAATCTAGCAGTAGAATTAGGGTAATTCTCATGCATACAGATCTGGGCTGCTATTTAATAGTAATTCTTTAATTGTCAATATCCTCTTTATACATGATTTTATGAATTTTATCGGCTATTGACTATAATATAGTCAATATTGGAGATTCTCACACTCTAATACACTTAATAGGGTGAATCTCTGCTCCCATGATCTATTAATTAATGGAATTTTGGGGATGTTATAAATTGTATAAAATGACAATTTATCAAATTCATTAAAAGAGATGAATTTAAATTTATTCCCGTAAATTTTATTATTTGATGTTGGAATAGACACAATTTTATTCCAGAACTTGTCTGGGGACGTTAACCACTGACTCTAAATTATTGTCTTTCAAGTATAGCGGTGGGTACCGCGATATCTTAATCGACTAGAATTACAGATGGTCAAAAGGTTTAACAGGTTTATTTTGCGTTTTACGCTACTATTAAAGGGACATCACGCTACTATATGTATTATTTAATATACGGTATGAGAGCAATATCGCACGAAGCAATGTCAGTGTGAAGAGGGAAGTCGTTTCCAAGGTCTACCCAGAGCTTGGTTTAGCCGAGACACGAGGATCTGAACTTTGCATTCCTAATACTCTGCCTACCAATAATACTTAAATATAGTAGGAGCTTTATTGTACTTTAATTTATTTAATTTATAATCTCGGACACAAATGATCCATTGTACATACAAGGTATAACTAACTAAACTAAATTTGAGAAATACAGCACAGCACATTAAAGTAGAATTACACCAAATACGAAAATAAAGGAAAATTAACAATGTATTCCGAATACAATAATTACGTTTAACTTGGATCAAGCACCTTGTGCCACCGATCACTCAGAACAGAGTTCACTAAAAAATTAGTTATAATAGCACCAATTAGCGTATTACCTGAGTTATTTACTCTCACTCTCTGTCTCTTTAATAAGTACGGACATTTCATCTTACTGTAGTCTTGCATTTATAATATAATACGGACAGTAAGGAAAGAGAAAAATAATTATTTCTTGCCGTCGCACTAAATATATAATATATAAGTAATTAAGTAATAAACACTAATATATATTGCACAAATCTACTAAACAATCGCTAAAATAACATTCTACTAAATAAAATTAAAGAAAAACGATTATAATAAATTTACATAATAATACATACCGGTATATAAATATAAAATAATAAAATAGATGAAATAATATAGTCACACACCCACTCTTGACGTTATTACGTTGGGGAGCCCCTAGATGTTGGTTGGATTAGGGAAGTGATCGTGGGAAGAGTATCTTGCCTTCCATAGTTTCCGGAGAGTTCTCTGTTTTTTTCCAGTAAACATAAACGACCAATTGGGCGGTTGAGCTGTTGCGTCTCGAAGACAATTCCCGGTTTCTTAAAGTTACGTTGCATGACGACGAGTTCTACCGATCGCACTAAACCATCATCCGAGATATGAGTCTCGATAATACGACCTGTCTGCCACCGCTTACGTGGAAGATCTAAATCCATAATAAGGACCATGTCTCCGGCGCTGACGTTTTTTTGCTGCGCAAACCACTTAGTTCGAAGTTGTAGCGTGGGCAGAGAATGTTTTTCGAATTGGTCAGCAAAACGACGGGATAACAACTGCATAAGTTGCCAAGTTTGCTGGCAGTATTCGTCTCTGTCTGTGATTTCCGATCGTGGGAGCATGGCTACAGGTTTTTTCAGTAGGAAGTGCGTGGGTGTTAGCACTTCCAGGGAATCGGGACTCGATGAGACTGGCATAAGCGGTCTCTCATTGAGATAGGCTGCGATTTCCTCCATTAACGTCCGCAAAAGTTCGTCGGTGAGATACGCGCGGCACGGCACTATAAAGTGAAATGCGGTCTTCACGCTCCTGATTAATCTCTCCCAACTTCCTCCCCACCAAGGGGCATTGGCGGCGTTGAAGGTCCAGCTAGACGCTGTTACCCTTAGCTGATCGTCCACCTGTCTTTGGTTCCAATCTTTGACGTAAGCCTTGATTTCATTGTTGGCACCAATGAAGTTTGTTCCCTTATCAGATTTCATCGTGTTACTAGTTCCAAAGCGAGCGATGATGAAAACATCGCTTTAAATATGTAACAGCCTTACAGAGCCGATTCCAGGAATTCTAGTGATGTATCGCTCTCTGCAGCCGGGGTGAGAGTCCTTGCGAGACGTCTGGCGTTCCAGATTTCCAATCTCTCTCTCTGATTTCCACAACAGACTTATTATTTGTGGCGGGGAATTGTGGATCCAAAGCGTCGTCTTCGGAAGTGTGTAGTACCGACAGATCTATCACAGGTTTAAATAACTTTGATTTACTCGCCCGGGTTTTAGGTTTGACTTTCTCCGCTCCCTTGGCTTGTCTAATCTCCGCCGTAGTAAGGTGAGGAGGCCATTCATCCTCTTCCTTGCTCAGGAAGTCGGGTCCACCGAACCAGTCTGGAGTATCTATCAGTTCCTGTGGAGTTGCTCCCCTGGAGGCGATGTTGGCTGGATTAATCGTACCAGGGCAATATCTCCATTGATCTATCTTCGTGCGACTAAGAATAATGGCTACTCTGTTGGTAACAAAGACGCTGAACTGAGAGACTTCATTGGTTATATACTCCAACGCGAGTAAAGCATCGGTCAAATAAACAGTTTTCTCCAGTGGATAATCGATCTGTCCTGTTACATTCCGGCTGATGGCTGTAGCGTATAGAGCCGCTTTTAACTCCGCTCGAGGAACCTTCAACTTGTTGTTAATCAAGGCCTTAGAGGTAACCAAGGCGTCTTTGATTCCATCCGGAGTTTCAACTCTGAGGTATGCTACTATACCTATTCCCATATCGCTGGCATCTCCAAACACATGGAGTTGATAGGAATACGTAGGGAGAACATGTCCAAAATATGAACGTGAAATTATAAAGTTCTCGATTGATGGTAGAGAATCTTCCCATTTCATCCACTTCTTTAATAGTTCTCCCTTAAGTGGATCGTCCCATGAGTGGTTTTCAAGCCACATTTGTTGTACTAAACTCCGAGCAATCAATATAACTGGGCTAATAAATCCTAATGGATCGAAATAAGTGCTCAGGATACTTAAACAAATCCGTTTAGTCCGAACTTGATTATCTTGCTGTTTTAGCTGAAAAAACAGGATATCTCTCTCTGTGTACCATTTCAAACCAAGCGTCTTGGTTTCTGGAAGATCGTCCTTGATCAGGTCTAGATCCTTTGCTCCTCGGTCTTCTACCGGAATCGATTCCAGAAACTCACGGGAGTTGCTGGTGAATTTAGTCAATCGAAATCCACCTCTTTTCAAGCACTCTACCGTTCCTTTGGCGACATCAATGGCTTCTTCTACTGATGGGAGGGACTTTAAATTGTCGTCCATGTATATATCCCGTTTGATGTTGTCAATCACCTCTTTAGAGAAGGCGTCCCGGTTGTCATCAGCAGTGGTCCGCACTACTGAGCAGGCGTTTGAAGGGCTTGGGATGATCCCAAAAGCCTGGATGGTCATCCAGTACTCCACCGGTTTCTGGTTGAGGTCTCCTTCAGGCCACCACAGAAATCTTAGGCTGTCTCAATCCCTATCCAGCGCCTTGACTTGTAAGAACATTCCTTCTATATCGGAGGCGAAAGCGATGGAATATTGTCGTAATCTTAAGAGTATTCCCAACAAGGATTGGAGTAAGTTGGGTCCTGGTAACAACTCGGAATTGAGGGATTGGCCCATGTATAGGGCGGAGCCGTCAAATCGACACGGACTTCATGGGGTTTACCGGGTTTGGGAACGTAATGATGTGTTAGATAGTACGTTCTCTCAGTTATGGGTGTTTCTTCCGGTACTCGCTCCGCATATCCTTTGTTAATAAATTTCTTCAACTGAGTTTTGTACATTTCTTTAGCTGAAGCATTTGCCGTAAGGCGTCGATGTAGTTGCGCAATTCTTTTCTCTGCCAAGGGTCGATTGTTTATAAATTTAGGTTCTCGCTTTCGAAATGGTAGACCGATTTCATATCTACCTTGATCTTTAAGAAAACGTGTAGTTGTCTCCTGGATCTGCTTGGCTCTTTCTTCTTCTACCGATAGGGCCTTATCGTAGGAGTTGGGCTCTACAGCCTCTTGAGTAAAGAATCGTACGGCGTGTTCATCTCGAGTCCTCGCATTGTAGCGATCTATCACGTCATTCAGTTCGTCGTTATAGTTGATTTGTCCTGATGGACGAATGAGTTGACATAGGTTCACTTGGTTTTGCCAAGTTTCGTTTTCCGTAAGGAGGTCGATTGCATTCTCTTCGTCGAAGAGTTGGTGGATATCGTCATTATCTGAGGAGTATGGTGTTCCCTCAGTTGGGTCGTCCACCTCACTGCTCTCCTCTTCCCATTCCTTTACTTGGTAGACCCGTTCTTTGGCTTTTCCTGCACATTTAAAACCCGGGTTCTTACCTTGATTCAATCCTCGCGCCCACGCGCTCAGGCCCTTTGCGATTTCAGGTACGGCCCGCCCCCCCTACTCCACTCTGCTCGCTTCCTCTCCACTCCGATTTTCGCGTTTTTAGAATATTCGGTGACGGTTCTATTTAAACACTATTTTGTGATCAATGGAGACGTTTCTTAATTATATTTCAATATTTGACATTTTTTTATCAATTTTAATAAATTAAGCTTTCTAATTTAAGAGGTAAACAAATATTTGCTATTTTCATTTAATTAAAAGCTTTAATTTCTTTGCATTGCAGAAATTAGTTTTTGCAGTTTATAACTTCAGACATGTCTGAAACGCTGGTTAAAGTAAGCATTAACTTTTGAAGGGCCAGCAAAGTACCAACCTACTCTAGTTCTTCCCACATAGGTTTGTAGTGGTTGCGGTTGAGCAGGCCGTTTCTCCAATGTCTCTAGTGCCTCATGCGCGTTTTGGCTGATGAGTATTTGCACTCCAGGGTAGTCTGTGTTGAATCTAGGTATCTTAAGCTGCTGGGTGCACTCGTCCTCGTCCCAGTTATAAGGTTCCACTTGGCTGGTAGCCAAGTTCTTTATCGCCACCATTTTTACTGACCTTATACTGTGTTCTCCTAATTCATCCTGGGGGGTGGACAATGCACCTACATAATAATCTGCAATTATTGTAGATTTCCAAACCTGCATAATTCCTGACATGTTTAACTTAGTTCGGAACTTGGGTTGTCCAGCAAAGATGTCTTTGGCTAGTTCTTTGTCGATGAATGTTCCTGTGCTGCCAGAGTCAAGGAGGGCGTTCACTATATAACTTTTGTCAGGACCGTGGACTCTCAACTGCACTATGGGAAATTATCGGATTTATACGTTGGAAGTTGGTGCTTTCCAAGATGGTTGTCTGTCAAGAGTAGTTAAGGGGACTCACTGTCGGTGTAAGATCTTTCAGTGTCTTTCCTGTCCTCTTCTTGAGAAGCTTGGCTTTTGCCGTTGTCGATATAACACACTGGTGTTACCTTTCTCCTAGAAACGGGTTTCTCACTTACCTTATTTTCTGGTGTTTTCTCTCTGGACTGCTTTAGGAGTTGTAATTTTACTTCTCCATCTAAGAATGACATGAGATCAGCCATGGTAGGGTCTCGTCGTTTTTGCTCCATCATATATAACACTTTCTTGTCCCAGCGTGTACCTACTCCACCCTTTGGTAAAGTAGAGGCCACGGCTCCAATAACCATGGAACTCTGATATTCATGAGACTTACCTAGCCAATCTAATTGTCTACAGACCTCCTGAATCTCATCGGAAAACTCTATAATCCCGCTACTAATGAACTTTCGGGGGGCTACCAATTTTGCATACAAATACCTAGCTATGTTATTCCTATTACCATACCTGATGTTTAATGTATCCCAAACTTGTTTTAATCCATCTGGATGTCCAATAAACTTTAACGCCATTAACTTGGGAGGTCCTTCCAAACACTCGCTGAGGAATCTAAGTTTCTCTCCGTTAGATAGTACAGAGTTCTGTATGTTATCTTTGTAATATTCATTAAAAGGTAACCTTTTCATCTCATCTCCATTGAACTTGACGATCTCTCCAACTTTGACCGCTTGACGGGCTTCGGTTCTAGCCATTTGACGCGTAAAGCTTTCTTGGGCCATCGTGTTATTTAATATCGAGTTATCGGTATATAAATTTCTCGGATTATCATCAGGTCTATATGGAATATTATTATCAACAGGTTTATAATTACCCTTAATAGGGTTTACTATAGGAGTTTCTAATTCACTAGCAGTATAGATGCGTGTAGGCTCCACACCTTGCGCATGAAATACTTCAGACCTAACAGGTTGACACATGGTTACAGGGGGTGGTGGTATACCCTTTTGTATATTTACTAATTTATCGCGTTCTAACGCAATACTTTGCTGCACTTCTTGCAACTCTAACCTACTTTCCCTTACTGTGCCCTTGAACTGCTGAACAGTCTCCTGCATCTGCCCGAGCAGGAGATCCATCCCCCGCCGTCTCTCATCCACCCACTCGACCGCTGAAGCGGGTGTCGCCAACATAGTAGCGGGTGGACGGGAAACAACAGGCGAAAAATCATGGATATTTCGCTCGGAGTCCAGGACAGGAACTGTCTCATTGGCTGTTCCGCTGGGCACAGGCAATTTAGTGCTATGCAAAGGGAATTTAGAGGTAGGTTCGGGGAGTACATGTGTCTCTATCACCGAAGGGGTGGCTTCAAGAACAGGCCTAATTATTTCAGGCTCATCTACTATAGTAGGGAGTCTTACTGCCCTAATAATTTGGTCTGTGGGTTCTGTACTTCCTAAGTCTGTGCTAGCTATTTGCCTTCTAACAGCTGGGGGCAAATTAGGCAATTTCTGACAGTGAGACGTTCTTCTACGCCTACTTAGACGAGATCTATGTCCTCCGCTGCTATCGCCGCCTTTCTTTCCGCTTCTGCCTCTGCCGCTGCTGCTGTCTTTCTGTCTTCTATACGTTTTTTCTTCACTTGTTCTTCTTGGACTCTAGCGATGCGGAGGCATTCATCAAATTTAGCTTGGTTTGCAGCTAACATTTACACATCTATTTCGTCCAACACAAGCTTGGCTCCTTCACTATTAGGGCGAAGTCCAGCCAGCCGTCTCCTCAACTCTTCATCACCTAGAAATCTTTGATAGTCTGACAGATAGATGTCTATAGCGTCCCTCGTCTGCGGTTTCTCTGCTGTCACTTCGCTTTCCACTTGAGAGAGGGTAGTGTCTGTTGATTCTCTATGGGCTGTGCGCTCAGCCAGCTCTGCCCAGGCAGCTTCTGATAAGTCAAATGGGAGTCCGGGTTCGGGGAAGTTCCATTGCGACTCGACAATAGACTTCAGTTCCTCCCTTGTGTATCCCGTATAACTATCCTTGGTGGATCGCCTACCTCTTGCCCAATAAATTTGGTGTTCATCCACCGCAATCAATACCCTAGTGAGTACGGCTGCAGGAAGGATGAGAAGAGAATCCGAATAAACCGCATCTGCCATCTTTGCTCCGCGCTCGGATGTCAGCTCTACAGTATCCGAACTACTGGAGCTGTCAGGCCGCTGAGAAATAAGTTCCTGGCTAGGGTGTTGCTGCTGTTTGACAGCTGCTTCTGCTTCTTGATCTTGCTTGACTTGAGCCCGGGTGCCTATGATAGACCTACGGTATTGGATTAGCCTAGGGTCTGATACTACTACTGGAGGGATGACCTTTCTTACAGTAGGAGGTGAGTTGAACTTTGGTCTCACACGTTCTACACTCCTGTCTGGGTCACAGATGGTTATATCTATGAGACTGTCTGACAGGTTCTGCTTTGTGTCAGACATGTTTGTTTGTACAGTTGAATGCCTACTGCTATAATTACAGTTAAAGCAAGTCTAGTAATTCAGTATGACTGTTAGCCTAGTAATTAATTATCGATACTGTGACTCAGTGTAACGTGATATATATACACAATATTTTAGAATACCGGTATACACTTATAGTATATATAAGTATTATTACAGACTAGGTTTGTCACAGAATACCGGTATATAATTTCAGCACAAATATATATAAATATATAATAAGCCTATCGTGAATACCGGTATACAGCTTACACTTATAGTATATATAAGTATAATTATAGACTAGAATTAATTACAGAATACCGGTATATAATTTCAGTTTAGATTTATAGAATAAATATAATAAGCCTATTGTAAATACCAGTATGTCAATTATTTTAGAATAATTGAATTTCTGAATTTTAAGGGTTACTTAGTTACTTTACTTTACTTTATTACCGTTATTTAAGCAGTAGTCCAACTGATATTAAGACCTAATTGTTGTATGACAGGCCTACTATTTTATAAATCTATTTGAGTTGATTTATAATATATATATACCCGTTTAATGGGTTTTGTTACAATATTTGAAATAAATGTTATTATTTCTGAGAAGGAGTTACTGCACATAAGCTATATGCTCTCAGTGCGGTGCTACTTGTTGGACACTAAAACAAATAATTATACATGCCTAAGTTACTTATTACTACAGATTACGTACAATACGGGTGAGATAACAATCTCTAAATAAACACAAAAAATTACACTTACGAATTTTTAGGGTTAATTTTACAGGGAATCTACAAACCAGCCTAACAAAGGGTTAGAACATCTGGTTATTACAACGGACAGGATACTACGGTATTTGAAAATAATATGCAGTAGTAAATATATTGCGTTGTCCAGATAGGAAAATACCACCGTCTGACAACTTATAGCCGTATCGCTATAAGTACTACGTTATGTTTCACGGAGTGTTCCCACCTAGAAGTTAATTACCATGGCCTACCAGAGCCAACGTGCCTATTAACCACTTTATAACACAAATATACTGCCTACACACTAATTACCTTCGGAAAGCACTGTACACTAAACCCTAAATTAGGTACAAGTACTTGTATAACAAATAACCAGCAGTTAAAAATACTTGTACAGCTAAAAGAACCACGGTATCTGCCGGAGTGACCAGAGCACAAAATCACCAGTCTTTACCTACGCCGAGCAGCCCTGATGTAGTACCGGGGTTAATTTAACTATAACGGTATGTATAACAAGCACAATTACTGTAGGAATAAACTTGGGGATATGAATGTTACGAATAATCGCATAAACTCTGAATGATAAATATTACGCTACCCGTACAGAATACTCAAACAAAATACAAACCAAACGCTGGCAGACTACTATCAAGCCTAAATAAACTACAGTATGTGCAGATTCCGAAATGGTTAGTTAGTATGCGTTCTAACCTAGTAGTACGACTTATTCTTTCGGGGGGGGATTTACCTTACAGCTCAAGATGCCCCTACGTTCCTAACTGGTACTTTATCGGACAGACACTCTACACACGCCGCAATCTCTTCAGACCTAACAACAGCCAGACAACAATCCAGCCTACAAATTGTCTGAATAATAAATATTACGGTACCTGCACAGACTACACAAACAAAATACAGACTAAACGTTGGCAGACTACTATCAAGCCTAAATAAACTACAGTATATGCAGATTCCGAAAAGGTTAGTTAGTATGAGTTCTAACCTAGTAGTACGACTTTTTCTTTCGGGGGGGATTTACCTTACAACTCAAGATGCCCCTACATTCCTAACTGGTACTTTATCGGACATACACTCTACACACACCGCAATCTCTTCAGACCTAACAACAGTCAGACAACAGTCCAGCCTACAAATTATCTGAACAATCTGAGCAGGCTTACACGTCTTCTGCTCAATATTAACTTACAAATAAATAAAACTGACAGAAATAAGTAAAATCCCAATAAAAAACCAGGGCTGCAGTACCTGATTAAGTATCAAGAACTACCGGTATATAATTATCAAAATCGAATAATACTGATATACCTGTACTATAAGTACCGGTTCGGGCAGTTGGGCCTACAGGCCTACAGCAGTACCGGTACAGGTTACCGTTCGACCGGACTTTCGACTTTATTGCTTACGTTGCAATAAAGAAGCAATAACTGTTATTGTTCGTGCTTTTAGACCTTTAGCAGTTTAACCCGCTAATTTCAGGTGTCTTTTAGTTTGTAAATCGACTTTAGCCTATGACAAGTATTTGATACACTACATTAGCCGAAGCCAGCCTATGCGCGACCATTCACCCGCTGGATATACTCGGAAGACTGGATTTGGATGCTTTGACCTTATTGCGGTGTAAGCCTACTGTATTATTCGATTGATCGTTAATATATAATCTCTGACTAATATTATTCACTTTCGGGAAATATTAACAGTTCCTTTAGGACGTGGCACTCTAAATATATAAACAGAGTTATGATTTATAATAAACACAACGGTATGGCTTATGATTCACGTATAAGGCGCATTCTTTAGGAGATGCTTTGTTATCAGTCACACTCCTGCACACTACCGGTACCGCACAATACTGCACACTGATCTGCCGACCGTCACTGAATTTGATCATACATAAAGAGAACAGCAATTGACTCATGTAGTGCCTATGAAATAGCATTAGATTCACTCCAAACCAATAAAATGTAAGTCGCAATTGTTATATGTAACCGGTCTCTAACCTTCAGTATATCAAGAAGATTGGGGTTTTATGGTTATTTATCGATATTCTCCAAATATAACAATATTCCATCAACTGATACAATTAATAACCGACAGTAAATAGCAGTAAAATAATGCGGTGTGTACTGGTACTGGTACCAATTGTTGACTCGTATGGTATGGTATGATATGTTTGAGTTGAGCCAGGTGCCAGGATAACAGTTATACGTTTCTATAATCAAAGCCTACTAATGTTTGGCTAAAGTCTGAAACTTAGAATAATTCCACAGCCGATGTTCTGGCATCAGGAAGTTGGAAAAAACCAACACTGATCTTGCCCAGCACGATTTGCAGAGTTATCTCCACACACAAAATGAAAATCGCCCCGATTGGCTGCTAAGCCGAACAATGAACCCATAGGGCCAACGGCCGTTTCCATGTCAGCAAACCAGCTGGTAGATGTCGTAATCTGAGTCATCAAGGCTACAATATGCTAAGAGGATTTTGGCATATTGCGGCATTAGTGGCTTGTTATGTCCGCCAAAGTACACATACAGAAAGAACGGCTTTTATGTCCGCTAAAACACCTACACGGTACTTCGCGGGCAAAGGGACTGATTATATCCGCAAAAGCTTTTACAGTTCCAGATGCCTTTGAGTTGGTGTATGACCGTTTGTATTCGATTTACGGCGGTAACGTGGCCATGGCTAAATCCATTATAGAAGACCTCTGCAGAGGAGGCAATATTTCGAAACCGATCGACCTTTTATGACTCGCGGACGAAATACAGAACGCTATAGGGACTTTACGGTCCATTGGACAACTCGAATAAGCTAACGCACCAACGGTTCTTATTAGGATAATCGGTCGACTTCACCATCGAGTCCGACGAGAATGGCGATGCATCGAGTACTAGCGTGAAGAAGCCGGCGGGCTATTGAAACTCACCGACGTCTACCAACTGATTTCACGGGAGGCCGTGATTGAGACTCGATCGAACTATACCGATCACCATATCGCGGCAGAAGGGATAGCTATTTCTGCGCCGACTCGGACCAAACCATTTCCGACGAACGCGAAAGCCGTTACCTACGCCACCCCTACTGAGACTTCTAAAGTTCTGATGCCTATCGGCACCACACAGCCACGACAACAGTTGCCGGCGGACTTTGTGGGATGCTCATACTGTAAGCGGAACGGCAGAAATTATAGCGGACATAAACTTTGTGGGTGTCGCGCTTTTAAGGAGTTAGGAATCGAAGAGAGGAGACTCCAGATTCGATTGTTAGATTCCTGCTGGAGATGTATGAAGCCAGGACACGTCCGGAAGGATTGCCCGAGCAACGATACATGTCCTCAGTGTGGACGCAACCACGACGCGTTACTCCACACGACGAGTCATACTCCGACCAAACGCTTTCGACGAGAGTATCCAGATAAAGCGGCTAGATGCGACGCGCTTTATAAGGAGCGTGCGTCACGCGAGATTCGTACTTTCTACACGGATTGTATGGATCAATCGGAATCATCGGACGAGGACAAGGAGGAAGACGACACATTTTACGTGCATGCGGGTGAGGAACAGCCATTGATAACACTCCTCACACAGAACCAATTGAAAGGGTTTGGCGTGATTCCTATAAAGATTACTGGAACCCGAGGGAGCAAGCGTATATACGCTATCTTAGACTCTGCGTCATCGCATAGTTATGTCGACGAACAAGTAGCCGACGTGGTTACTGACATGAGTCAAGGTAAGACTGCTCAGTATACTGTAAGCAGCATGCATGGTAAGAGAGCGATTCCTGTGACGAGAGTAAAACTAACCTTAGACACTCTTCTTTCCAAAGCAGAACACAGCAAGGAGGAGCGCTCATTACTTCCGGTAAGAAATTTGACCTTTGAAGCTATGAAGGACTTTAGTAACTTGCTCGGCCCTGTGCCAGAGCAATCACCGGAAGATCGTAAGTATTTCCGACACCTTGGAATACTGGAATGTCCTGTCAATTATCGTTCCATCGCGATGTTAATTGTGACAGACCAGTTTAACTTACATCAGGTATGGGAGACACGCCCATCTGTTATTACAGCGGGCAACCCCTACGCATGTAGAACTCCCATAGGTTGGTATACTAGAGCACCAATACGTTCACTAGAGGTAAGTGACCAGGAGGACGACGTTTTGAGTACGTGTAGTTTATTGACTAACACGATAGATAATTCTCCTTCACACTCCTGTGGTCCAATTGTACAGACGGCACTACGACAGACTTGCGTTGCTAACGCAGGCGCCACCGATACTGACATAACTGATCTGGACACGACCACACGGACCTCTGACTTAACAACTACTTGCAGTAAACCAGGTTGTATTGACTACTGAAGACCAAAGGGTTGTTGCTGTGGATGACTCGATGAACGAGGATTTTGGAAGGCTTGCGAGCCTACCGAAAAATCCGAAGGTCATTGACCCCACCCACCAGGCTTCGACACCGGTCATTGATCTTGGAAGGCTTGCGAGCCTACCGACAGATCAAGAGGTTGTCAAACCGCCATACAACGATTCGACGCCAACTAGTGACACCAGAAGGCTTGCGAGCCTACCAGACACATTGACACTAGCCACCGCAGCGGACGAAGACGTGGACGAGGACCATAGCGCAGTGCAAGCAGTGCTTGACTGACTGCTGACTGAACGGACCATTCAATGGTTGGAACAGGACTCAGCAGAACCCGGTAGTTACGAGACCGCTATGGCAGAACATGAAAAACGGTCATTAAATATTATGAGAGATACCATTCGCCAGACCGCGAATGGCCACTACGAGGTTGGCATATTGTGGCGCAATGGACAACCTAAGCTCGTTAACAATTACCCGCTTGCTTTGAGGCGACTCAAATCAATAAGGCAGCGATTGTTGCGAGACGAGACGGCCCATATGCAATACAATGCACAACTTCAGACGTATCTCCAAAAGGGATACGCCATTAGGATGTTAAATCCCGAGGTAACCACAGATCAGACATATTACCTGCCACATCATTTTGTTCGACACCCGGACAAACCTGGCAAGGTGCGTGTAGTCAACGACTGCGCCGCGCTTTACCAAGGGATGTCTATGAACAGCGAACTGATGGACGGGCCGAATATGAATAATTACCTCATGGGAGTCCTAATGCGTTTTAGACAATGCAAAGTGGCTTTCACCTGTGACGTAGAGGCCATGTTTCACCAGGTTAAGGCTTTGGAGCGGGACAGGGACAGCTTGAGGTTTCTTTGGTATCCGGACAGAAATTTAGAACTTCCGCCAGAAACTTACCAAATGCAGGTAAGAGTTTTCGGAGCCAGGGACAGCCCCAACTGCACCATGTACGCCTTAAAGTAGACCGCATTGGACAGACGAGACCAATTTGACCCAGAAGTAGTTTGGACCGTGGAACGAGACTTCTACGTGGATGACGGCCTCAAGAGTTGTGACACCTTGGAGCGCGCTACAACCGTAGCACACCAACTCCAGGATTGTCTCGACGAGGGCGGATTTCACCTGACGAAGTTCGCTTCCAACAAACCCGAACTGGTGAACTCATTTGACCCGACGGATCGCAGTGGAGGTGACTTGGACTTAGAACTAGAACCTCTACTGACGACCAAAGTATTAGGACTTAGTTGGGACCCTAACACCGACAATTTTAGGGTACGTGTAAGGTCCAACGACCAGACTAGACCTCTCACTAAGAGGACTTGCTTATCGACCATGAGTCGATTGTATGACCCATTGTGTTTCATTAGTCCAGTTCATTAGTCCTACATGCTGGGATCATACTCCGCAGCAATTGGCAAGCCGGACTGGAATGGGACGACCCCATCCCAGAAAAGTTAGCTGAGCAATGGAGGGACTGGGAAGCCCAACTGACGTTCCTACAAGACTATACCATACCGAGGGTATGGTCATTGTGAAGTTGATATCATTCGCCATTATCAATTGCGATATTTCGCACGAGAATTCACAGCGATCAACCAAGGTAAACAGATCAAGTCTTCACCGATTTTGAGTTGGAGTCCTATTATTTATCGGGGCTTACTTTGTCACAAGTCCAGACTCCAGAACATCGACTTTGCACTTGACTTTAGGTATCCTTTCAGTAGTATATGTTTGTATGACACTGGATAATGGTCACCCATAGCCCATCATTACCATATATTTCTAGTACTGCATCCAATCAGAAGCCACCATTTCAACCTTTAGCAGTGGTCATTATTATTTCAACCAATCAGATGTCAGCATTTCATCCATAACCATGGTAACTTCTCATGTTCCCGCTTATTCCGCTAGAGGCGTTATTAGTCACCAAACGCTAGTACTGCATCCAATCACCAACCTTTATATTACAGGTGTTCGGGTGTCTACACTTAGCATCAGGTAACTTCTACTATTTTTCAAATCGCAATTTTTCACCAACCTTTATTTTACAGGTGTACGGGTGTCTACAGGTAACGTCTACTATTTTTCAAATCGCTATTTTTCACCAACCAGTATTTTTCATATTCACCAACCTTTATTTTACAGACGCTAGAGGTATCTACAGGTAACTTCTACTATTTTTCACCAGTAACTAAATTTAATTTTGCAATTTTTCAGATAACAAAATATTCAACCGGATTCGAACTCAGGATCGTTATAACTCCCCACATTTCTCCACTCACTCTCCCATCCAACCACGAGAGAAAAAGGCGATAAATATTCGAGTTATAGCTGTTGAATGCCAAGTAATAATTATTCAATATCGATTTATTCATCATAACTGGTCGCAGATGTTTACAAATAGCTTGTGGTAGTATCAATTATAAATTATTATTCATTGAATTCTATACTATAGCATATGTCACCAACGAGATCCAATTATTCTAATGATTTCGATAGCATAAAATGCATATTAATTAATACGAAATACATCTAACTAATAATAATAATCTACTTGTTCTACATACATTATCAGTACAATATTGACAGGTTAATTACGTTTGAATATAAGATGGAATGATAATTAATGTTTAGATGTAGGGTATTGATTGTTGTGAGTATGTGCTAGATATAGCAGTAATAGTGTTATTCGATATGTAACATTATGAAACAATGTCTCATGTATACACTGTAGTGTTGCAACTATGTGTAGGTAAGTCAATGTGTCAGTCTTAATATAGTATATTACATTTTTTTATAATATATTGGTTCTACAGAGTGATGCTGGGTTTTAGCACTATTAATTTGACATTTTTTTATTGCGAAATTAGATTCACTGAAAAATTCCATGAATAAACTTTGCGAGACATTCCTTAACTATTCTTTGACAACAAATTGTCTATCTATCTATTTTGAGTAAAAAATGTGAAAATTAAAATGATTATAAAAGCTAGTTTGTTTGTTTAGTTAATAAAATAAGGTTTTAATAGTTAATAATAATAATTAATTCAATAAGGTTATGAAGTCATATTATAAGATTATAAGGTTATAAGATCGGTCATTCCATAATCGATACACAAATAGTATGTTACAACTGGAAATACAAGTGTTAACTACATTTGTCGTGGAAAATAAATAATCCACACACAGGAAGATGTTTTATTTACACCACCTAGAGAAATGAATAATTTGGCAATTATCAAAGATGAAATACACTCTGCTCCTGCTGTGTGGCTTTATCCTGAATAAATTTAGAAACGCCTTCAAAGGGAACATGAATCTAACTTTGACTAAAAAAAATGTTAAATTTAATGTTGCCTATGCTAGATACTGTTTTCAGTTAATAAGTTTGTTAAGAATTTTAAGTAAATAGTATTAAAGTTAATATTGTTTCTATAGGGTGATGTTTGGTTTTAAACATATCATAAACATTTTAAACATATTTTAAACATTTTAAACATTATTAGTTTTTACTAAAAAAAATAGCTGATTACAACAGTCTCACATTTACTGAAGAAATTTCATATTTTTGAATAAATATAACAGTAGTACTTACTCAGTTTTAAGGCTTACATTTTAATTTTCAAATTTTTTACTCAAAATAGATAGATAGATGGACAGTTTGTTGTCAAAGAATAGTTGAGGAATGTCTCGCAAAGTTTATTCATGGAATTTTTCAGTGAATCTAATTTCGCAATAAAAAAATGTGAAATTAATAGTGCTAAAACCCAACATCACTCTGTAGAAACAATATATTATAAAAAAATTTAATATTGTTACCAAACGACCATACAAGTAATGGTGGAAATGTTGACAAGCCCAGTTTAGAGCCCACAACTCCAAGAAGTGTGGTGCATCATATTGCTGTTGATCATTGTTTATATGTTTTGATGCATAAGCAATAATGAGGTGTAATTTGTTGTCAATGGTGCTAATCTGTGAAAGTATGGCGGCAAAACCATTACCACTTGCATCAGTTTCAAGTACAAATTCATTGTTGAAGTCCGGGTATTGTAAAACCGGTGTAGTGATAAGTCGATTCTTTAGTTCCAAAAATCCTAACCGTGTTTAATTTGTCCAAACAAAAGGCGTAATTTTTTGGAGTAAATTATATAAAGGTTTTGCGATTTTTCCGTAACCTTCAACAAAACGCCAGTAATAATACGTTAATCAAAGAAACATTTACTCTTCTTTTATATTTCGAGGTTCAGGGTAATTTAGAACTTTTTCGATATTATTGCTGGATCAGGACTAATCCCATTTCGTGAAATAACATGTCCCAGATATTTTATTTCTATCTGACTAAACTTACATTTCTTTTGTTTCAACTTCAGATTTACTTTCTTAATCCGTTGTAAGACAAGTTTCAGTTGCTCTGTAAATGTAATTGATTTTACTAATATATCATCAATAAATACATGGAATTGTTTATCTTCTTCAGTTGAAATGCCGTTCAATAATTTCTCCATAGTTCGTTGGAAAGTAGCTGGTGCGTTACATAATCCGAAGGCAAGTACTATGAATTCATAAAATCCAGAGCAACAATTAAATGTTGGTTTAGGAATGTCTCTATATGACATCGGGATCTGTCTGTAGCCGGTAGCCAAATCAAGTGTTGAGATATATTTCGAGGGCTGTAAATCATCTAATATATCATCAATATGTGGTAGTGGGTAGTTATCCTTAACAGTGATACTGTTCAGCCTCCTGTAATCGACACAAAAGTGTGGAGTGCCACCTGACTTCTTAGCTAATAGTACAGGAGAAGACAACGGACTTTGTGATGGTTGTATAATACTGAATTTCACCATTTTGTCAATTTCATTGGCAATTACTGTTTTAAAGAGTGTGAGGTGTTCTCTTAATTGCAATATTAGTACCAGTATCGATTGAATGTTCTGCTAATTCCGTTCTACCAAGCTCATCATCTGATAGTTGAAGCACTTCATTGTATTCTTTTAATACATTAAGCAATTTTTCTTTCTCTTCTATGGTTAGGTCTGTATCTGATAGATCAACTTGCTCCTGTATAATATTATGTCTCTCATTGACATCAGTAACCAATGAAACATTACTTTCTCCTATCTCAATTATTGTTTCCTCTTCATTTTTGTTATCATTCAAAGATAGATCCAATGTTCTCAATTTTTGTACATTGGCCTATTATCAATCCCTCTGGTATTGACTTATGTAAAGAATCTAAATTTAGTACACCGAGCATGCTATAACCATCAGTTTCAGCTTCGTGTACCGAATCTGTGATACTACTACTGTACTACTAGGTCGAGCGAACTCGGACCGTGGAAATGAGATCCTTCCAGGCTTCCCGATTCTCCATAGTTGTCACAATTTCGTTTCTCCCAAGTTCAGTATCCCTTTCAAGTTGATCTATATATGTTATGGCCGGTCATCCACGACTACGCTTTCCATGAGTTGGTTGCCAGAGAAGTAGATCTGGTTTGACCTCGTCTTTACTTCGCCAGCAGTGCCCACTGAATCTTAATCTGCGTTCACGTAGGGTGGTTGATACAGGTGGTATGAATGTTAAATTTAATGTTGCCTATATGCTAGATACTGTTTTCAGTTAATAAGTTTGTGAAGAATTTTAAGTAAATAGTATATAAGTTAATATTGTTTCTATAGGGTGATGTTTGGTTTTAAACGATTATTATTTTTTACTAAAAAATAGCTGATTACAACAGTCTCACATTTACTGAAGAAATTTCATATTTTTGAATAAATATAACAGTACTTACTCAGTTTTAAGGCTTACATTTTAATTTTCACATTTCTTACTCAAAATAGATAGATAGATAGACAGTTTGTTGTCAAAGAATAGTTGAGGAATGTCTCGCAAAGTTTATTCATGGAATTTTTCAGTGAATCTAATTTCGCAATAAAAAAATGTCAAATTAATAATGCTAAAACCCAGCATCACTCTGTAGAACCAATATATTATAAAAAATGTAATATTGTTGCCAAATGACCATACAAGTAATGGCGGAAATGTTGACAAGCCCAGTTTAGAGCCCACAACTCCAGGTGTGGTGCATCATATTGCTGTTGATCATTGTTTATATGTTTTGATGCATAAGCAATAATGAGGTGTAATTTGTTGTCAATGGTGCTAATCTGTGAAAGTATGGCGGCAAAACCATTGCCACTTGCATCAGTTTCAAGTACAAATTCTTTGTTGAAGTCCGGGTATTGTAAAACCGGTGTAGTGATAAGTCGATTCTTTAGTTCCCAAAAATCCTATCCGTGTTTAATTTGTCCAAACAAAAGGCGTAATTTTTTGGAGTAAATTATATAAAGGTTTTGCGATTTTTCCGTAACCTTCAACAAAACGCCGGTAATAATACGTTAATCCAAGAAAGATTCACACTTCTTTTATATTTCGAGGTTCAGGGTAATTTATAACTTTTTCGATATTATTGCTGGATCAGGACTCAATCCCATTTCGTGAAATAACATGTCCCAGACATTTTATTTCTATCTGACTAAACTTACATTTCTTTTGTTTCAACTTCAGATTTACTTTCTTAATCCGTTGTAAGACAAGTTTCAGATGAATCAGGTGCTCTGTAAATGTAATTGATTTTACTATATCATCAATAAATACATGGAATTGTTTATCTTCTTCAGTTGAAATGCCGTTCAATAATTTCTCCATAGTTCGTTGGAAAGTAGCTATTTCCACCAAGCAATGGAAAGATGAGGTTACAGGTACCAACGGGCTTACAGCTTACAGGGATTTCAAATGTAATAAATCCTGAATTTCTCTTGCGAAATAATTGATATTATAAGGGCGTTGTAAAGTTACATGTATTTGCTCCCGCTGCAGGCTATTTATTCTATTTAATTCCAAAGTTCATGCAATCTCATTAAGATTTGTAGAACAATTAGGGGGTGGGGTCCAAGTCATTGAATTAAGACAATATATTCCAGGATGTGGTGAATACATTTTATAAATTTGGATTATCATAGATATAAAGCAATAAATTTGACATCTAAGGTTATTTTTAGTGATTATTAAAACACTTACATAGATTCCGGAAGAATAGAATGAAGTATTGCACACAGTGTGTCGCCATTACGCATAGGTGATGAACGCAAATCAGCAAGAAATATTCCAGTTACGTTCTGACACCATGACAACAAGGTGTCCTCATCAACTGCAAAATATACGGAAATTAAGGAAATATTGTAAAAAAGTGCAACAATAGTGACGGGAAAGTGACCCATGTGAACGGGTGACCATATAGACGGGTCACGGGACAGTGTCTCTGAGAAGTAAGTAGCCGTAACCATAGAGACGTGAAATTGACCCATGTGAACGGGTGACTCATTTGGTTGAGCGCCGGGCCTGCAATCTATTGGTTGTAGGTTCAGCCCCGCCAGGGTCCACTCAGCCTTTCATCCACTGGGGTCGATAAAATGAGTACCAGTTAAATAACTGGGAGCAAATCTTGGGATAGGAGTAGCGCCCACCCCTACCCTCGGGTAGCAGCTATCGAAAGAGGAGCCTTCAGGTCGCCTCCGGCTTCGGCCGACTGTTTGCTTGCTTGCTTGCTTGAACGGGTGACCATATAGACGGGACACGGGACAGTGTCTCTGAGAAGTGAGAAGCCGTAACCATAGAGGCGTGAAAGTGACCCATGATGTGAACGGGTGACCATATAGACGGGTCACGGGACAGTGTCTCTGAGAAGTAAGTAGCCGTAACCATAGAGACGTGAACTTGACCCATGTGAACGGGTGACCATATAGACGGGACACGGGACAGTGTCTCTGAGAAGTGAGTAGCCGTAACCATAGAGACGTGAAATTGATCCATGTGAACGGGTGACCATATAGACGGGACACGGGACAGTGTCTCTGAGAAGTGAGTAGCCGTAACCATAGAGACGTGAAATTGATCCATGTGAACGGGTGACCATATAGACGGGTCACGGGACAGTGTCTCTGAGAAGTGAGTAGCAGTAACCATAGAGACGTGAAATTGACCCATGATGTGAACGGGTGACCATAGACGGGACACGGGACAGTGTCTCTGAAAAGTGAGTAGCCGTAACCATAGAGACGTGAAATTGACCCATGACCCATGAACGGGTGACCATATAGACGGGACAGTGTCTCTGAGAGGTAAGTAGCCGTAGCCATAGAGACTGGGCAAGTGACATTAGCATGTGAATTGGTGACGGAACGGAAATAAGGCATTATTAAATTATACCTTATGAGCGTAATATATTAAACTGGTTAACCATAAATTACTAAATAAATCCCTAATTAAATTAGTTAGGCATTATTTATTCTCTGGTATTTTGAGTGTGATCTATAATATCTTCCTTTATTCAGGCTTTGTGAAAATTAATATTCCGACACAATTTTATCAGACGATATAAACTTGACGTGACGATAAAAATAGTAAAAAAAAATAACCAATTGACATAATCTCGCACCACACCCAGGGCTACCCAAACACTGTAGTTAGATAAAGAAATGTGGTTACAAAGAAAAGTAAAGGAAACTTTTTCGTTACTAGTTAATTTAAATTTTTAACGAAATTCAACTATTCTGTGATTGTTGAGGTTTTTACGAGTTATCAGGTTAATATAATAAATTTTCAGCTAATAACTGTTAAATATATTGGTATATTTTTATCATGACTCACCTGGTGGTTTATGGATTAAATGTAATTCATCAATCGCTGCAGTCGAATCTATATAATTGATTACTTGTTGCTCGGAGACCAAATTGCTATTAATATTTGGATATCTGAAATGTTATTATGTATTTATTATGCTGCGTAACATCTCTTCGTTCTAAAACTACACGTACATGTTGTAATAAATGAATTTTTATACTTTCAACCAAGATTCAACTTGACACCATTTTTCTACACACCTAATGTGGCTAAATTCAGCTGAAATAACGGGATATTGTCTATTTGATAAGTCACTATTTTTTTCGAAAATTAGATTTTAGGACAATCGATTAGATAAAAAAGAAGCACGTGTGGGAGTAGGGGATTGGAGGGAGGGGGGGCGGGGGGGGTTGTAGGGAGTAGAGGGATGGAGGGAGGGG
>JAUCBJ010009048.1:149136-193018 GCA_032718475.1 Nemertoderma westbladi | reverse complement strand
CTCCTACGCTTCCTTCCTTCTTCCGTTCCTGAATTTGGCGATGTCTTACCTCCAACTGGTCCAAATCATGTCCGTCACGAGATCTCATCGATCGATCGCGGGCCTTGTTGATCCAGGTCTTCCTCGGCGTTCGCTAATTCTCTCGCCTTCTTCTCGAGTTCGAAATGAAGTTTAGCTGTCTTCTCTCGTTGTTCCGTTTGTTGTCGTTGCGCCTCAAACTCCGCTTGTCGTATAGCGGATTGAGCCTTTATTTGCCGTGTTTTCATTTCGGCCCGCGCCTCCGAAACTAACCTTTCTCGTTGTAATTCTGCCGCTGCCGTTTGTCGCTCCAACTCGGCCGCTGCCGCTTGTCGCTCCAACTCGGCCGCTGTGTTTTGTCGCTCTAATTCGGCCGCTGCCGCTCGTCGCTCTACCTCGGCCGCTGCCGCTGCCGCTTGTCGGGCAATGTCTATTTCTAACCTTTCTACTTCAGCTGCTTCTAATTCAGCTTGTTCCTGTAGATGAGAGATTCTTGCTATATTCGCAACGCGTAGCTTCTCTTCCTCTACTGCTGCCTGCATCACTAGAAGTTGAGCTTGTTCTTCCATTTCTTGTCGTTGTCGGTGGAATTCTTGCTGTTGTCGAGCAACTTCTGACGTAGCCTATACTTCCCTCGCAGATTTCGCTACGAATACTCACCAGACGACTGGTCCAGTATTCCCGGTGCCGATTCGATTCGTACGGGTGAAGTTTCCCTCGTATATTCCGGCACGGTTTCCCAATCGCCGACGTCTTCGCCGCACATACGTAAGTGGTCCGTCAGGTGTTTCAATTGTCCATCCAGTCGGTACAGTTCCTGTTCTTCCTCGGGTTGTAATAATTCGTCCGAAACTGACTCACCTAACAACTGGTCCGCTTGTTCCTGTTGTATCTGTCTAATCGTCGACTTAAACTGAATCAGTTTCTCTCTAGTGATCATTAGTTTCTCGAGGATTCTAAGTTGAGTATCCATGTCCTGTCTCTGTCTAGCTAGATCTTGTAGGCCAACTAGATTATCTACGGACTTATATACTTTACTCTGTACTCTAACCTGGAGGGTGTAGAACTCGAATCGAGACATCGGAGCGGTCAACCCGTCTAATATGCGTTGGCCTTCTCCAATACTCCTGGTAATATGCGCCATGTAACCTCCGACGCTTCTAACCA
The DNA here is from genome assembly GCA_032718475.1 of Nemertoderma westbladi. Taxonomy (NCBI): domain Eukaryota; kingdom Metazoa; phylum Xenacoelomorpha; order Nemertodermatida; family Nemertodermatidae; genus Nemertoderma; species Nemertoderma westbladi. The sequence continues at coordinate 191,833 of JAUCBJ010009048.1, read as the reverse complement.
CACTTTCTGTACTTCCTGCTGAACTTACCATTTCCGTTTCCCTGTATCTAGGTTGCGGAACAGTTAGAAAGTCCTCGGTCCTGCCGTCGCCTCGTACTACGGCATCCGGTACTCCCGTTGGGTGTACTGGTGACGCACACGGTGTAGGTTCGGTAGGCTCGCGAGTCTTCCCCTGTGGTTCTCCCGCTGCTGACTTATCCGCGTCACATGAGTCATAGTCGGTTTGTGTGTTCTTCGTATAGTCTTGTTTGTCACTCATTTCGGTAGTTGTAAGTCAAGTAAAGTGAGTGTCAAAGTATCGAGTTTACCGTATTTATATCTAAACGGTACTAATTACAGTCATATAAAATTAGCCTACCGGCCGATTTTATAGCAGATGGATAAAATTAGCCTAAACGGCCAATTTTACAGCAAATAAATGTCACGGAATAAGTATATAATAAAATTAGCCTAGCGGCCAATTTTATAACAAATAAATCGGATAACGATATGCGTTATCAAAAGGTAAATTAAATACAATAATACGGACTAATTCAGCAATGAACAAAGAAATCATACGGAATGCATAAATACTTGAGACAGTGGAACCCACAATAATTTTAACTAATACGGTAATGCCTAACTTATTTATGCAACTTTTCGAACTCACCCACTCCAATAATTCTCCAGAAAAACAGATTCCCAGATACAAACCGGACGTGAACCTTTCCGTTTTTAACGTTGCGGACGAAACGCGATTTTCCCAACCAAAGTTGTTGAGTTATCTATCTCCCAAACTTGCTAAACACGGTCTTGCTCCCGTTACAGTCTAGAAATGAGTTCTGAATCCTGAAAAACAAAAGAGTTAGGTTTTACTTTACGAAAATTTTGTACCGGTACAATATGGTATTTAAACCCTTTTAAACACCGGTATTCAATTCCAAAAATATTTTACACGCGGTTCAAATCAAATTTTATTTCAAAAAATTAGCACTTAGCTAATCAAATACAAATTTTTACCTCAAAATACAAAATTTTCAAATAACTTTAGTCCTACCGAACCGTAGTTCAGTAAAACACATTCCTACTAATTGGAAGAGATACGCCTATTCCTACTATCGGAAGAGACGGTAACAATACCTGCAATATCCTACTGTAAAGTTTGTAAATCAAATCATAAATCCGACCTTCTCACCAAAACAGTAAACCCTAAGTAAGCGAATATATTGCAGTATCGATCTCTTATAACCGGTGAGGCAGAAAACAGTCTACGAGCAGACAAACTTCGATAAAACAAATCCCGCGCAGCGAATCCTAAAATCAGGCTGACTCACTGACGGACTAAGGGGCTCGTATACTTTGCCGCGGTGTGATTTATATGGTTGGGCAAAGGGACGCTAGCTAGGTACAGAGCAGATATTTGGAGATGTCTAACTAGCGGGCAAAGCACAGTACGGACAAAGTTAATTTTATATATTTCGAGGTGTAAATAATTTCTAACGCGCGTGTGTTAATTCTGAACGGTCAAAACAGTTTTGCTCCTTCACATATATAATTACTGGGTACGGTGTGCATTTTACGAATATTCTAATTTTATAACTTGTAGGTCCAATACTCACGAATGATAAGGTTCCTTCCCCTCTTGCGTATTTCCAGGACTCAAATTCAGGCATAAGGTTAATACTACGCCCAGAATTCGGCAATTTTAGGTACCAGGTCCCTGATACTAAGAAGAGATGTGTTAGTTTACTACTGTAGGCGTACGGGTACTAATAGCTATCCTGGCTCCTATCTAGAATTTTAGTCACCCAGGTAGTCCGGGTAACTTCCTATTAGGGCGTTGGCGGGGACACGGTAGATGTTAGTATATCCCTGATAGCCTCAATTTATTTGCGCCTAGCGTAAACTGCCCTACCGCCTGAACGGTACAATCCCAATTCAGGTGAAAACACAGCAACCCCCCTAGCCTACAAGTTCTGATGTAATAGACACCGTCGTACTGCAAATAGTCGCACACACACCTGTACTTAGCAAGAGTTAAGCGTACAGTTTGCTGCACCCTAACCAATGTGTATGCCTTGTACCGGTGTGCCTACGTCCTATCTGCGTACTAGTATCTGCTCTCTCTCCCTCCCCCGTAGGAATGTGAAGGTCTACTGTGGGTTTTCCTGAATCAAGACAGTACAGTCCCTATGATGTAATTTTAGGCTTGCAGCGTGTCACTACGTCTACCTCTTGATCTTTTGGTCTTATACTTAGGTAGCAAGGATCGAACGCTGTCTAACCTTTCAGGCGATGGGCGAATAACTCTAAAATGGTATTGCGGGTTGTCTCTCGTCTACATTCCCGTGATGTTCCCGTTCATTGCTGCGGCCCGATCTCTAGCCGGCCATCCTGTCCCTGAGTTTGTTCACCGTAGTGAATTCATAGTAAAACAGAAAAGCTGAGAGAATATTCTGACTTTATTACAGAAGACACAATTATAATACAATGTAATCTGAGAATAAACTAAGCACGACAGAATATTGATAAGGTAATCTGAGAAAGATTGGGATATAAGATTGAGATAACTAATGAACGAATCGCACCTTTATATACTAAATTTGTGCTGCAATCAATCGAGAAAATTCTCGATTGTTCTATGGGTTCTAACAAGGTTTTAAAGATAGCTTATTGGTCCAGCTAATATATAACTTGCACGACATTGGTTACAATCAAATAACTACAGCCTTATTGGTACAGACAAATGCAATTAATTTGTAGCGGTTAATTTAAATGAGTTGAAATTCTGCACAAAAAATAATTCGCACTTACTAGGATTCGAACTCGATACCTACTACACATATAATTTCCAACGCTCTACCAACTGAGCTACTGAACCACTTGACCGATAGATGCACAATAGATAGAACCAATACTAATGAGAACTCAAAGCAATCTTTACAAAGTTAATTCGAATAAAATAAAATTTTGAAAATCCACGGCATTTAGGGAATATAATTCTATATTCCTATCTGTTCAACCGTAAGTAGTCATCGTTTTATTTAAGCAGGGACACAAAGCGCAACCCTGTTTAAATACTGTAAGTAAAATTATCACATTGGTTACATTTTTGCATATGTGTTTCGCCGGGATTTGGCTCATCAGCTACACTAACCCGTGCAGGACACATGTTAATCCAACTAACTACACCAAAACCCAGCTAAACACACACACATACATAATAAACAAAATAGTATTGCATTCCAGATCAAATAAGCAATCATTTCCTTAGCAACACTATATGAGATAATTTGTCTAGTGCATGGTTGCTAATTATAATAAAAATAAAATAATAGGAAGGCATTTTATACAACCATGTTCAGCATGATCCGGTCTCTTAAATATAATTTTGAGTTGAACGAATTATGTTTTTGACAGACCAATATCAAGCAAGTAAAATTATTTGGAAACAGAGAAACAACATGTTCCTATCTGTTCAACCGTAAGTAGTCATCGTTTTATTTAAGCAGGGACACAAAGCGCAACCCTGTTTAAATACTGTAAGTAAAATTATCACATTGGTTACATTTTTGCATATGTGTTTCGCCGGGATTTGGCTCATCAGCTACACTAACCCGTGCAGGACACATGTTAATCCAACTAACTACACCAAAACCCAGCTAAACACACACACATACATAATAAACAAAATAGTATTGCATTCCAGATCAAATAAGCAATCATTTCCTTAGCAACACTATATGAGATAATTTGTCTAGTGCATGGTTGCTAATTATAATAAAAATAAAATAATAGGAAGGCATTTTATACAACCATGTTCAGCATGATCCGGTCTCTTAAATATAATTTTGAGTTGAACGAATTATGTTTTTGACAGACCAATATCAAGCAAGTAAAATTATTTGGAAACAGAGAAACAACATGTTCCTATCTGTTCAACCGTAAGTAGTCATCGTTTTATTTAAGCAGGGACACAAAGCGCAACCCTGTTTAAATACTGTAAGTAAAATTATCACATTGGTTACATTTTTGCATATGTGTTTCGCCGGGATTTGGCTCATCAGCTACACTAACCCGTGCAGGACACATGTTAATCCAACTAACTACACCAAAACCCAGCTAAACACACACACATACATAATAAACAAAATAGTATTGCATTCCAGATCAAATAAGCAATCATTTCCTTAGCAACACTATATGAGATAATTTGTCTAGTGCATGGTTGCTAATTATAATAAAAATAAAATAATAGGAAGGCATTTTATACAACCATGTTCAGCATGATCCGGTCTCTTAAATATAATTTTGAGTTGAACGAATTATGTTTTTGACAGACCAATATCAAGCAAGTAAAATTATTTGGAAACAGAGAAACAACATGTTCCTATCTGTTCAACCGTAAGTAGTCATCGTTTTATTTAAGCAGGGACACAAAGCGCAACCCTGTTTAAATACTGTAAGTAAAATTATCACATTGGTTACATTTTTGCATATGTGTTTCGCCGGGATTTGGCTCATCAGCTACACTAACCCGTGCAGGACACATGTTAATCCAACTACAGTCCCAATCCCAATAAACATTAACTTGGTCATTTTGGCGGCCAAAACGACCAAAATGGCCAAATATAAATTGCGGCATTCATGAAAGGAACTTCTGAGGCAAGTTGGCTTGTCAATCACAGCCAGTGAATAGAGGCTGAGTGTAAGTAAAGCCCAGGATGTTGGCAGATAAAAAAGGCTTCGATTTCCGGACATTCCCTCCCCAACCCCCCCCCCCCCCCCCCCCCCGGACAGTTCCGTACAGTTTTATATTTCGCACGTTTATTTTTCATTTTGTAAGGTAAACGGACCGCTTGTATCCAGACAAGTTGTACAGTATCCAATTTCCCTTTCTTAGCTCAGAAATTTATATTTTGCATCCCGATTTTTATTTTGTATCCACGTTTTATTTATGGATTTGATCAATTCAATTACACTGTATTGTTTGCTAATCTTTAAACAATTAATTAGATGACCTATATATTCCATCCCCCGAATGATATATTGTTTTGTTTACTAGAGTTATAATAATTATGTAATAGTTTTAATTATGAGTATTATTATCTAATTATTTTCTTCAAATTGAAGCAGATGGGGTTGACTATTATTGATGGTCCTTTTACTAAGAAATCCTACATGGGCATTTTGGAGCTAACCCGCCACTACTGCTTGGCTCACTGGAAGTGTATTTAGGTAAAGCTCTATTGTAAGGCTGTGGCTCTGTTTAAGCTTAGCTGAGCCAAGACGACAGACATTAGGATGGGAACACGAACACACCCTATTATCCTTCCCCTATTCATTCCAATGGTAGCCAGCTTGTCTTTCCCGCACTGGGAGGAGACCATTGCCATTGGTTAGCTGTATGCTATTGTAATACAAAGAGAGCGGCAGGATAAAGAGAAATGCCGACCTCACTAATAATGGGCTGGTCCCACAGGTCACTTTAAGGTAGGTGTAAAGTAGGTACTAGGCCCCTACAGTTTACATGTTCAAGGGCGCCAGTCCCTAATCGCTAGCCCATAGTCTGTCATGGAGTTCCTGTAGTAGTTTCAGACGCTTTCACTCAGTATCCTAGTGTCCAGGAAGTTGGGAGTTGAGTGTGGGTGGGTGGATTGGTGGCCCCCACGCAACACCGCAGTGTCGGGTGACTACAAAACAAAGACCAACGACCCAAATAATAAAGACCTGTACAAATACAAAACACATGTGTTAACTTTCGTTTATTGTTTTGGTTCCCCAACAACGCCTCTGTAACCTGCTTCTTTACTAACCTGCTCCTTTAAATGGCAATGTGACCTCACGCTCTCTGGCAATGGGACCTAAAGCTCTTTGGAACCTAACGGTCTTTGGGACGTACGCGACTTTACCTCTTTGTTTTGTACAGGTCCCACATGAGCGTTAGGTGCCATTGCTATTTAAAGGAGCAGGTTAGTAAAGGAGCAAGTTACAGAGGCGTGACGGGGGATTCAAAACAATTAACGAAAGTTAACACATGTAACAAGATTATGCAGGTCTTTATAATTGGGTCTTTGTTTTGTACTCACCCCGCAGTGCCCGCGAATTATAACATTGTAAAAAAAATATTAAAAAAAAATTTTATTATAAAAAAAAATATTATTGAAATTAATTTCCGAAATTAACATCCCGAAATTAATTTATGGACGTCCATTAATTAGTTATTTCATTACGATTCTGATTGGTCGATAGATTAATTTCGGGACGTCCATAAATTAATTTTGGAACGTCCATAAATTAATTTCGGGGCGTTCAGATTATTATACATACTCCACCTTTAACGAAGCCCCATTTAACTCCTTTTATAAGACTTTGTACTCTATCAATGCCTCAGTGGGCAGACTCCAGTACTGCAAGGCTCAGCGCCGGGTAAGTTAACAATCTGTCAATAATAAAAATGAAAGCGAGCCGACATTTAGTCAGATCCACCAAATGGATGGCCAAGGAGACAGACTGTCTGGATTGAGCTGATTCGAGTTAAATCGCTTCGCCAAAACGACCAAGTAGCCCATAGGAATACACTACATTTTTTTGGTGATTTTGGTCATTTTGGCCGCCAAAACGACCAAGTTAATGTTTATTGGGATTGGGACTGTACCTGCGCTTCTGTGTCACAATATAACAATCCAATGCCAGCAACAATTACTTCTGGTATTCCATAAGCTCTTAGGATTTTAAGCATTTTGCCTCTATGGACGGAGTCGAATGCCTTCTTGAAGTCCACAAAAGTCATGACTGCGGGGAGATTCTTTGACTTAATTCCTTCAATCAGTCTCCGTAGTGCAAGTATCTGAGCTATTGTTGATCTACTTAGTCGAAATCCGTTTTGGCTCTTACGCAGTAGTTTCTCTATGTAAGGCCTAATCCTATATAGAATCATTTTAATGTATATTTTGGCAGCTACCACAAGCAGACAGATCCCACGATAGTTTGTTGGTAGTTATAATTATGGATTCTCCACGAACGGCATCATTTCGACTTCTTTCCAATTTAAACGATAGTTTGTTGGTATACCGAGGTCTCCTTTCTTGGGGATAGGCTTTAGTTGACCTTTAGTCCAAATTGGTGGTGGCTTTTCCCCTTTTAACATCCGGTTGCAAACATTCAATAATGGTCTGTTTAGCACTCCTGATTTCCATACCTCCGCTCGGATTTCATCTAATCGACTCGCTTTATTATTGGACATGCTTTTAATTTTAGTTTCTATAGGTAGTGTCTTGTCATATATTTTCCTTGTAGGGCTGACCTCGATGTTTGGTGGCTGCCCAAGCAAGTTGCTGAAGTGATTTTTCCACAGTCCAACACGTTCTTCAGGACTATCGGCTTTGAGGCGCCCCTTTGCACAACTTTTCCGACCAGATACCTCATTTACAGTTTGCAAGGTAAGTCTTGATTGTTGCTGTCTGTGAGCAGTTGTAATTGCTTCAATTTTATCCTGTATGTTTGTATAACATTGGAGGTTTCTCATTGGTTCCCCCAAGCTTGACACTAGAACAAAATCGCCTCCGCTTTGCAGGACATTGCTTTCGCCGTGAGGACCAGCCAGTGCATAATCTTGTACTTTGGCAGCCTCATGGAGTGAATAAACATGGCGGACAGCCCATGACTTTCTTGAGACGCATCTTAAAGGACACTGGCCTTGAAGATGCGGATGATCTAGCAAATGTCATGGGTGATACGGAGTTGTGGCGGTGCAACTTTGTCGATAAGCCGGCACAGCATTCTTAAAAATGCAGCTGCAATGCAGCATGCCGATCCTAGTAGTAGTATCCTGAATGTACTTTTCCTGGCTGATGTTGTAGGCCAATTTAAGATCGTCCTTAGCTTTCTCAACCTTGTTAATGTTTTCGGTTGTTGGTTGTTCGGTTTTAACTTTAAGGCTTGTAGGCTATCTTAAGATCTTCTCTCTTACAAGTAACCTCAGAGTTTTGCCATGGCGCATACTGTTTTCTTTTGGGATTCTGGGGAATATGCCTCTTAGCTGATTCCTTTTGGGCTGTTATTATATTCTGGTATATTGAATCGGTGGATTGGTCTTCATCCATTGACTGAAGTGCTAATTGTAATTAATATATATTTAATATATAGTTGTGAGTTTTGTATTACATATTGAACAGTTGTCTAATGGAATAGTTGTCTACTAGTAATAAGAAATGTGAACCATCATATAACAATAGCTGGTAATAATAATTATGGGAAACAACCATAAACTTATTTTTTTTGAAATTCCACAGGCTCTGAGAATAATTCACGTTCTGGGCGAGTGTCTCAAGTGCTGCGCGAAGGATTCACGTGCTGCGCAAAGCTTAATGTTCTGTGTAAAGGCTTATTATAAAATTATGTGGAAATTTTTATATAGTTTTGAATGTTTCTTAAGGTTGTCTCATTATTCCATGACTATTTATTACTAAATGACGAAATAGTATGCGATCAAATTAATACGCCAAAATGAAATTTGTTCACGTGCTGCGCGAAATGTTTTTTGACAAGCACTCTAAAATTATTTTAACAGGTTCTTAAAAGTCGGTAGGGGTTTATTTGAACCAAATTTCATGAAATCCATTGAGAAATTACAAAATGGATAGGGGATAATCATTGGGAAAAGAAAAGGAGATACCAATATGTGAAAATAGCGGCGGGAACATTTGAAATATATTGTTCTTAAACTTTAAATGCGTTTTATCTCGGAATTGTATTTTTCACATTCAAAATACTACTTATACTCGGCCATTTCGTAACCAATTTTCGAAATTTTTTTATTGTTTGATTTATTTTCCGGTTTTGATCAAAAGTTATCGGTTATAATTTCGAATTGTGCCATAGTAATTTCTTGAAATTAGTTAATATCTATTAAATAATAATTAATTAAAAAAATAAAATTAAAAATTAAAATTAAATTAATAATTGTGGAGCCGAGGATGCTGATTCAAAAAAACCAAGTTTCGAAAATTTTCGCCCAAAATTGTGAGACTAGTAGTGTTTGTAGTGAAATTAACAATTTCGCTGATGGCCGCTAGAGACGCCGATGGCGACGCAAATTTGAAAATTTTTTATTTGAACGCAATCTTTGGCCAAATGTTAATCCCCCGAAAGGTATAAAATATACAAAACTACAAACAAGCGTAAATTATAGCCATTTGCAAAAAATGTCCATAGGGGGGTGTAATATATATATAATGTAATACCTTAACGATTTAAGATTTATAAGATTTAGATTAATATTAATTATACGATTTTTAACAAACCTTCTAATGATGTTCCTCTCATGTTCCCTACAGTCGGTGGCACTGGGAGGATTTCTCTGGACTATTTCCCTGGACTTCTCATGTAGCCAGTGTTGAGACTCCCATCGCGAATGTTACCGTCTGTATCGTACGATATATACTTAGAGTTCTCTGCGGAACCTTCGATGCTACTGTCTGTCTGCTTAGTGTCACCATCACTGGCTCTTCGACGCACCATTACTAGAACGAAAATCGCGACACCGACAACACAAAACCCAAAACTCCCAAACCGATGTAAAGAAACATTGAATTTGTATCTCCAGATAATTCGGACGTTTTTGTTGACCCCGGGGGCGGCAACGGCAGATGGCATTGTGGGAGTCCAGGTAACCACTGCCCCCATATATCTTTAGGACTCCAGTTAGATATACATTTTATTTCGGATTTCCCAGACATTATGTAACCTTCGTTGCATCTGTAGGCCTACTCCAAGACGCTGCCAACAGAACTTCTACCTTTAGCGACCCAACTATAACCTCAATATTACACCATGTACAATATATAAATAACCTCAAATATATCAATTGATTGTGTCACCTTGTTTCTTACGTTATACCGGTTTGTTAGGGTTCTGAATTCAATGGATTCAGAACAAATTTCATAAGAGTTTTCAAACTTGTATTTTTCGCCGGTGGGTGAAAATTGTTGTGCCAGCACCAAATTTTGGAAAATGAGTAAATTGATCAGTAGATAGTATCATCTTGTTTCTTGCGTTATACGGGTTTATGAGGGTCCTGAATACGATGGAATCAATAAAAACAGCACTGGGGATCGCAAACTTGTACTTTTTGATGATGGGTACGGAATTTGGTGGTAGCACCAAAATTTGCCAAATTACGCCGAAAAATACAAGTAGCAATGATCTGGCATATTTGAAATGTATTCCATTAGAATCAGCGCCCTAGAAAACCTGAAAATGTGAATTTATAGCATCGTATAAGTGAAGTAAAAATTTTGTGTTCTAACTGAAAAGTGCTGGTTACTTGTTTTTTTCATTTTTTTCCTACGCAGAGAGGACTAAACAGCCATTTAAGGTAATCATATCATTTTTAAATATTTTCCAATATATTTTGCGCCCCAGAAATCCTGTATTGAAAAACAAATAGCCGAAAAATGTAACTTTCACATTTTGTGAAAATTGTGCACTAGTTGTAATTTTGGTGCTGCAATATTACCACCCCAGTACATTTTTTCGAAATTTTTTTTTCGGTCTGATCCAGAGCCAGACTAGTGATACCTACGTACAAACAAAAAATCAGACGTTTTCGATAATATTTGTAGATTTTAGAGGGAGGGGTCAATATGACCCCCCCCCCCCCCCCCGGTATTTGTACAGCATTTTATAGCCCGGTACTAATAGGGTTAAGTACAGGTTTATGAGGCGCCGTTAAAAGCGGCCGAAAATGTAATAAAATAGAAGAGCTGAAAATGTAATAAAATATTTCGGCCGAAATTTCGGCCGAAAATGACATCAAATTGAAGAGCTGAAAATATGTAACAATATATTTCGGCCAAAAATTCGGTCGAAAATATGTTTTGAAATTCTCTAATATTCTTTTTAAAACCTTTAATATTATTGCTGACCTTTTGGCGTTAACGGCGCCTCATACAGGTTATAAGATAGAAAACTCTTGATAAGGAAACATTAACAAAAGCCAAGAAGCTAGCAACGATAGAATTTGATCTTACACCATAAGAACCTATTTTGGCTGGGAGACTTCTTGGTCTTGATAAAAACCCAGGTGTTAGACCGCTTGGAATAGGAGAGTTAGTAAGACGTGACGTATTATAACAACAACTACTGTACAGTATTGTCAGTGCCTTCAGGGATGACATCAGAGCTTGTGCAGGGCCCTTGCAACTCTCTGGGAACCTGATGGGAGGAATTGTATCTGCCGTGCATGCTGCAGTATGAATGAGATCCTTGGCGGCCCCACAACTGAGTGCATCCTATAGGTACTTGTACAGTAGATGCAGACAATGCATTCAACCCTTTAAACCGTGCTGATCAGCTGATGCACTACAGAATGTCAGAATTACATATCCTATAGGCCGACTATCAACTTCACTGATGCAGTCAGGATATGGCATGGGCTCCAATTGAATAAACCTACCTACGACGTGTGTCTGTAGCAAACCTTTCGACATCAGACATGCACTAACATGCAAAACAGGTGGATTTATAACGGCACGGCATAACGAGGTGAGAAATACAAAATGATGACGGATGTGTGCCATGATGTCCAAATCGAACCCATACTTCAACCACTGAGTGAGACAGTCACACATGGTACTCTAACAAACCAGTGACGAAGAAAGGCTTGACATCATCAGTGCTAGGTGATTCTGGAGGATATGGCAACGGACATTCTTTAATCCTCTCGGCCAAACTAATTGCTCAAAGTCACTTCTCGACTGCTATCACACATATAATCTTGGAAACTTTAGAACTATAAATATTGTTAGCAAAGTTTATTAAATTCAATAAAGTTAATTGACGTTGCTGATTGAAACTCAATTCCGGAATTACAACGCCGACATTCATATCATAATTAATCATTCATATTGTCAATACAATATCATAATTAAAATATTGTTTAATTAATCTAATAATTCTTCGTAAATAAAATTTCAATTAAATTCCGATAGATCAATTCCGATTGAAAACCTGGTATTTATTTGACCAGCCACTTCATAAGAAATCAATACAATACCAAACCCAGTCTTTCAGCTTCCTGGACATATCCTATCAAGACGTCTCAAACACATATCAAAGAGGTAGGGGGGGGGGGGGGGGGGGGGCACTTTGGTGTCTGTGTGTCTAAAAGCAGTGCGAATTTAATTAAGTGTGCAGTATTTAGAAGTGCCTTTGAGTGGGTGCACCGCTAATGGGTGTTTGCTTTTAGGCTGACACACTTACTGTTAGTTGTTGTATTGGTCTTTGGCTATGTTGTTAGTCCAGGTAAAATATGTATCTGGCACTGGTGGTGCGTCGGTGAGACGGATGGGGGGGATTTAATCTCTCAAACACCCACAGTGGCTGCATAGTGCATAGGCGGCGCTTGCTAAATATTCCCAGTAACAGTATCGACTGCCTATACGATGAAGGCCGTGCATTAGCTACCATTGCATGTTAGGCGCCCCCAATCAATATGCAACATCATGCCTCACTGCACCACTAGGAAATTCCAGCTGTCAGTAGTATTTGCTCGGTGGGCTGGAATTGATAGGTGAATGCGTGCTGGTTGGCCCGCCTATGCCATTAGCTTATGAGTGAAATACTGCATTGAAACATCGCAGTAAGCTAATAAATTAATCATAGCATTCATAGCCAAGTAAAGTTTTTGTTGGACTTGTGGGATTTATTAATTAATTGACTGGGTTTAGTTGAACAGTTTCTCCTGGAAATATTTTTTTTATAATTACAGTTTTGATTTAAAATTGACTATTATATGATTGATATAATATTAATTAACTACTAATTTATTTTACATAGGAATAGATATACTATATACAGTAATTATGACCCTGCGATGTTATTCCCTCTCTCGCAAGAGCAAACTCGCAACACCGAATGTACCAACGCTTCAAAAAAACCATGTAAACATTTCAAATGATATAGGTCTACACCCTATATTGATTCGCGCCTTTTGAAATTTTTATAGAAACAAATTGAAACCATGAAAATATAATTAAATATCAATTTGGGCGGGGGGGTCCGTGTCATCAGAAAATAACACTATATTACGGGTCATGGTGTATACAGTATCTTACACAAACTTTTGTATTGGTGTGCAGTAGTTATAAAAAGGTCGTGGCCATAAACCATGTGCCACAGTATGTAAACTACACATTTCTACTTTACTGCTTTTGAATTCCTTTTTTCTTAAACAAACTGGCTATATAATTTGGATTACAACTATAACCTTACACCGCCCCGCGCTAATTAACATTGTTAATTGGCCTAGACGAAATATTCATTCGATGGGATCTGTTGTTGCCTGTCTCGGCAACACTTTTCATGACCTTATTCATACATCTTATATGCCTATATACATTAATTATATAATCTTATTCTTTCTTTTGCTTTTACCTTATCTATTTAGCAATGTAGTTAGACTCCACTATGTAAACATCGATGTTTTAGATGGCATGTCCTTTATTTGCACATTCGTACAAGTACCAAACTGTCACTCCCACCTTATCAGTTTTATTTTATTGCATATTTTTTTAATTATACATTATTATTTTATTTATATATTATTAAACAGTGTTTCACATTATTAAACAGTATTACAATTGTGCTGTAGGGAGACAGGAGGGACACTGGACGCAAATCCCATATTCTCGGCGAATTAACATCCCGCCTCAATGTTAAATTCTCAAGGAGCAGGTTACAGTGGCACGTTATTTTAACCAAAACAATAAACTAAACACAATAGAACAGCGGTTACAGTTTTAATTTTGAGAGTAATCAACAATGTTGCTCTAACTGTAATACAGTAAGCTCCATCCTCCACAAGGTTATTGATTACAATCCCGGGTCAAATTAGGTTGGACTTTGATTTTTTAGATTTCATTTATTATACTTCTGACTGTAAGTATTGCCAGCCAGGCACATGGAGACTCCAAACACAAGGTAATTAAATTTTACCAGTATACCGTAGGAATATATTAAATTTTACCAGTATACCGTAGGAATATATTAAATTTGTAGTTAACAAATATACTGTACCTTATGGCTTAGGTGTGACAATACAGTATCCTAGATAATACAACATTTGTCAACATCAATGGCGCCTGAACATCGCTCACTAGTTACGCAGTAAACTTCACCCGCGCGAAAGCTTCACCAACGTCCAATCTTCGCCCGGAGCAATCTTCGCCCTCAAAATGAGCAACTATCGCTCGGCCGAAACCTTCGCCCACTAAACAATCATTGTTTTAGTTAGAAAAAGCCGTCTCTGTAACCTGCTCCTTTCCCTCAATTGGTAAATTGGTAACTAAAATGTTTACTAACACAAATCTTATTGGGTGAAGGTTGGTCGCGGGCGAAGGTTACCCCGGGCGAAGGTTGAACGCGGGCGAAGGTTGTATGCGGGCGAAGGTTGCACCCAACCGCTCACTAAGGGTACAAATGCCCCCTCGCCCCTGATATGATGAAGATGAAACAATTGTTGGCATTTCGGATCATCGTTTGCACACAACTCCGTCACATTTAGCGTACTGTTGGGCTTTTTCAACGCCCCCTAATATTATGTACTATAATTCGTTAGTTTGATAAGATTATTTCAGACCAAATATTAATTAGGCCTTACCAGTAATATTGTGGTGTAAGTTATCTTTACTGTAATATAAGAAACCATAGTCAAAATAATTAGCCAACAGTGCTTGATCACTGTGTGTTCTATTTGTTTAGTAATATGTTTTGTTATGTTAAATATGTTAGCCTTTATTTGTGGTTTATTGGGTCTAATCGTTTTCACATGAGTGACACTATTTCCTGGGACACTGTGACTGTACTTCCTATGAAACATGTTGTCTTTATCCGCTTAAAATTTCTTTGGAACGTGTACCGCAAATTACGCCGATTAACGTGGCTTATTTTTGCTGTTCTGTGTGTGTTTAACTGGCCGTGCTCCCCATTCAATTCCATTTTAAATTACAAGCAAATGTAGAATGTCATTTAGGATAATATTTATATGAATATGAAATGGGACGGAACGAAAAGGGTGATTACTGTGACCTCTCATTAGCCTCCAAATGGCAGACCATGTAATGTCTATAATCAGTTGCTTGTCAGACTAGTGGGTCTGTCTGGCTTTCACATACAGATAGACCAGACAGCCTGTCACATTCAGTGAGCTAAAGCAAGTGGTGTTCTCATTATTATTTTTTGGACTGCCCACTCAGGAATTAATCATACTTCTTTGTATATTTCTTGGTAAATTTATTCCAGGGTTTTCGAGCTTAATATTATAATACACTTTTTTTACGAATTGCCTTGCTAAACTGTATATTATTGATGTGCGTGATATAATAATTACAATGTTTTAGTTCACTTGTCAATGAAATTAATAATATAATTATGTAGCTTAGCAGGCCTATATACTACATTAAATACATAATTTATTTATTGCTCCTACTGAAAGCACTGACTATTGTTCTGGGGGCATTTCTTTATTTATACGTTATTACGTTTAAGCAATCGGATGTCATTTGTGATTTGCTTTATCTTATTAATTCACACTTAAAAAGGTTGGTTGATTATAATAGACTACAATAGACTACCGGTACCCAGTATAGTAATTTTTGCATTATGTTTCATTAATAATCAAAATAAACAACATAATTCACTGGTGGTTTCCCCTACTGTATATCACCTATATCACCTGATTACATTGAGCGCTTTGACATACAAGTACTGTAGGCGAATAGGCCTACTGTTTCCTAATTGGTCCAGATGAGATACGAGAGATTCGACACGGAAACCATGGGAACGGTACATAATACTGTACTGTATGCTAAAAAGCCGAAACAACTGGAAACACATTTTCGTAGCCGTGTAGATACTATTTGGAATACTATTCCTGAAAAGGTAATGGAATCTGGAATCACGATCTATCAATGTGTTTAAAAATAAATTCAAATTGAAACAGTTGGATTTCTCGGAAATCACTACTTTTGACAGATTTATGGTCTATAATAATTATTTTTCCTTGTGCGTGCAGCGTGCACTTTTATTTTTATTTGCTTTTTGCTACCTTTTATTGTCGGCAAGTAGCTGAAGAAATAAAGCAGCTGAAAATAAATTACACTACTGTATCTCAATGACACCCGGCAGGCCCGTATCGTGCGGGGGGGATTTGGGGGCACTGCCCCCCCAGAGAAGTCTCACTGCCCCCCCAGACATGTATTGTTCACTCGTCTTGTTCAGAATCTATATATATAAATATCCTCTGTCTGTCTGTGAGTCTGTGAGTCTGTCCAAGCTATACGCTCCGACACACATGCACCAATCTGAGCAAATGATACATCGATCGAAAGCTCTCGTCCTGAGCACGTAAACTATCGCAATCTCGAGGCTAATTTTACGCGTTTGCTTGCGTGAATGCGTATTTTGTGTTCGTTCGGGCGAAATGTATCGAATTATTTCGGTTCTTCTATCGGTAATTAATTATTTAGAGGGGTAACATTTATCCCATCTGGTATAAAATTAACATGAGTAGATTCGCCGTGTCCCATTCTCACAAAGTATTTATTTTATTCGAGTGTTTAATATAAATATGTATGATTATTTATTGATTAAAAATCAAATAGTGTATAAATATGTCATATTCGCCAAGCACGATCGAATTGGCCTATTCTTAGTGGTTAGTGCTGTAGTGAATAGGGAAGGATTTTTTTCTGTATCATAGCAACGTTAAGGTAATTATTGAAATCGCAGCTAGCTGGCTGGACACAGATAAGGAGCAAGCAGGCTGGAGTGTTGATTGGGGTGGGTTTGGGTTGTCTGTTGGGAATTGCTCAAGAGTAATTCTGCTTTCTCAATCATTGGCTGCATGGAAGGAGAGGTTTATAACATTTTTGTTTTACTGTTATGAATATTAAAAGTAAACTAATTATTTCTGTAGGCCTATACTTACTGTATTATTATTTTATCTAATATTATACATCTAATCTCGATGAAATCTCGCTTACTATAGCTCGTTAGATAGGTCTCGCCCTAACTCGTTGCAACGTAATACTCAGAGCCGTCTGAAGTTCCCCCATCTGCCGCTAGAGGGCGAATTGTCCGATAGTGAAAACCTGATCTCATTGGGTTGTTTTTAATGCTTTTGAGCTGAAACTTGGTAGCTATATACTGCAGCATAGGCTGTATATTTCCGGAGTCACTGAGTTGTCCACAGTTCCCCAGTCTACCGTTAGAGGGCTAAATGTCTGAGAGTTAACATCTTCTCCAACTTTGTTATTTATAATCCATTTAGACTGAACTTGGTAGGCATCTACTACAGCATAGGTTATATCTTTACTGAGTCGCGCAGAGTTGTCTACATTACCCGCGTCAGCCGCTAGAGGGCGAATTGTCTGAAAGTTAACATCTTCTCCAACTTTGTTATTTACTAACGGTTTAGACTGAAACTTGGTAGGCATCTACTACAGCATAGGCTGTACCTTTACGGAGTCACAGAGTTGTATACAGTCCCCCCATCTGCCGCTAGAGGGCGACATATCTGATAGTGAACACCTCATCCCATTTGGTTCTTTTTAATCCTATTGAGCTGGAACTTGGCAGGAATCTACTACAGCATATTCTGTATCTTTACGGAGTCCCAGAGTCGTCCACAGTTCTTCAGTCTACCGCTAGAGGGTGAAATGTCTGAATGTGAACATCTACATCAATTTTGTTATTTACAATCTGTTTAAGCTGAAACTTGAAAGGCAGGCATTTTACTTCACCATAAACCCCATCTTTACCAAACTGCAGCGCCGTCTGCATTTCACCAGTCCGCAGGTAGAGGGTGGATCTGAAAGTGATCATTTTCTGGAAATTTTGTTATTTACAATCTGCCTAAAGTTGAAACTTGACAGTTATCTCTTATGGGGGTGGTGTTTTATTTAATGATGGTGTCTGTTCCGTATGCAGTTCTCAAATCTCCCACACATATTCATATATCATCTGCACGTGCACTAGAAAGCTGTGGCCCGAAGGGCCACAGGCTTTCTAGTTAATTAATAATAATATTGTTGGTAATCAATATTATTGGATTCACATACTCCTGCCCACTGACCTGACCTGATTCCCCACCATTCCATTTGGTCCAATTCTATAATACTACATGACATTAATATACCTACCTACCTATAATTACTAAAAATACTCGAAAGCTCTAGGTTCTCTCATTGGCTACCAGGGTGGAAGGGTTGTTTGTTGTTGATCCATTGTCAATTTGCTTGTAGTTTGGGAGCTAGCTTGCAGTTAAAAGGCTTGGCGCTGAGGGTTGCTTGCGCTGGTATCCATAGCTATAATTTGTTGTAACTTAACCTTAACCATATTATAACTGAAGTGGGTCCTTCGCGCAGCACGTGATATAAACTTATGTACGTGTAATCTTGAAAGAAAAATAAGCAAAATCTAAGCAGATGCCCTTGATCACTTTACACCAGCCTAGAGGCAGGCTTGAAAACTGCAGTCGATTTAACCCTTGTGCTCTCCTTGCGGTCATTTTTGACCCATCGAAGATTTAAACTTACACAATTTTATCACACATTGATATTTTATCTCGAAATTTTGTAACATTTAATATTTTATAGTACTTCTCAATTAGAAAAACAAAAATGTAAAACCCGGACTGACACTGACAGAGACCGACTACAGCAAGGCTAGGCTTGACAGGCAACTGCGGAACACCGCGGTACTACTGTAATTATGGGCCTTCAGCAAACAGAGACACTGTTGACTTGACAATAATCTCGTACCGTATCTCATCTGGACCTATCACGAAACAGTATTCTCAAGTGTTTGCATACGGGTATGTCAAATCGCTCAATGTAATGTTTAGAGATACGTTGATATGTACGGCATACGTGGAAAAGTTTAACCCCAAATGACTTGCAAACCAATTCTACTTCGATGCTTTTTCAACACATGTTTTGAAATTTAAGAAATTACGCAAAAAAATATTTTATTTTACTTTTTTTTCGTCGGGTGAAAAAGTAAAATCAATGCCTATCAATCAATCCTATTTGTTACTTTTTTCCCTAGAGAAAAAAGTACTCATTATTCTCACGATTTTGGGTAAATTAGAGCGGAAAATTAATAACTTAAAAAATTAAACTTAAACATTTAAAAAAGAATATAATTACTCATAGCCTTTAAAATAAATATAAAACCTCCAACCATTTTTTCCTCATTCAGTATCACGTGCACGCACGTCCAAAGATTATAGGCGAGTAAATCTAGCCATAAAAGGGGGTCAACCCATAACAAATTCGGAATTCATCCAAACCAATTTTTTTAAATTCTATATTACCATGTTAATACCCCCAAAACAGTCTATAAAAATATATTATCCGGATCACCTTCAATCTCCTGTTTCTTTCCTTAGCAACATGGATTTTACATAGCAACAAGGGGTCTATTGGTGGGATTTTCTCCAAATTTGGTGCAGACAAACTTTACTCTAATTACTATCGATTTACTGAAGTATTCACTTCTAGACAGTTACCAATTTAGTTTCCAGAGCAACGGAAATTTGTCTAATCATATAACCATTTTTAATACAAATTTTGCTGGTACAATATAGAGAGCTTATTTACCCAACTTCTCTACTAAACGGGTGGATGTAACCTCGCCCATCGGATTTATCGACCTCAAAAACCCTTATCCTCCAAAAAATTGATTTGTTATATTCTTATTATGTTATAAACTATTGTGGTTTTTAAACTACAATAAATAAATAAATTACACCTAAAATCAATAGAGCAATAAGAATTTTATTATGTGAAAAATCTTCGCTAACATTAATGGAAATTATGAAATTTCCTTGCAGTGGAATTGTATAATTTTTTTACATTTAGTTAGTTACCTTTATATATCGTGAAATTTTTGATATTTTAAAAAATTTGATGCGATTTCTAGTTACCGATATATAGCAATTAATGTGTAACACGCCAGTGTAAATATTACTCATTTCCCATTGAAAATCACAGCTTATTATGAAATTATTTAAATTATTCTGGAACATTACTAATTTGCTACTTACTCTTCCATAATGTCTGACTGTTCCTTTTATTTGGCTTGTAAATTTACGCAGAATTTCCATGAATAAACATATGATCCACAATATAAAATTATAGACTTTTTATTAGTCATTACACCATTAACAACAATAACAACTAACATAACAAGGTAGGCTGTAGCATCCAAAATATGTGGTTCGAATTGATTGCGAAATACTTCTGGGTTTTTTGCTAGATTGACTCAACTATTAGTTTAAAATTTCAAAGAAATATAATATTATTTTGAACTTCCCGCTCTTAGCTGGTATAGGCAAACAATCATGGTTCCAGTTCCAGTACCTACTGCCAGACTGCCTACCTCTACCAATACAGCAATACCACTCTTGTTTCCAAATTCATCTGTACAGCTGTACAATAATGTAATAATTACATGAATTATTACTGTATTACCGGTCCGGTACTATATTACTGTATTACCGCGGGCCGTGTGCCGTGTATTATATTTCCCAGCATACAGGCATATCCTGATATCTCAGTATCTGGCAGTCCTGCAGTAAAATACATTACCGGTATCAGATTATTTATTATTGAGTAGGCCCCCCTCCCCTATTTACTTATTAACGAATATGCACCTTATGTTGTTTTCAGCTGCTGTGCGTGGAATATGTGGCCATCCTTCCGTCCACGGCGTAGCATATTGCCAGTGTTCCTTTTCCTCGTAGTATTGGAACGCCACTCGGTTTGGGCTGCAGATAAACTCCCCCCGCAACGTAAACCCAACTACGTAAATCCGGGAACATTCTACCGACTGGTAGGGGACTCAATAACCATGTACTGTCCGGTCGAGGTAATGCCCAAAAAAATCGATTTCCGATGGAAAAAATTAGGCGAAATTCAAGACGGAGAAGATTTAAATCAAAATTTCGATAACCGCTTAAAAGTGTCTGTAAATAGCAACACACTTGTTATAAACAAACTACAAGTCTCAGACACAGCGCGATATAAATGCATCGCCATTAACGGCTATGGAATTCTAGAACAGGAGTTTAGTTTGGTTGTTACCAGCTCAGATCGGGAGCAAACAGCGCCTCGGTTTGTTGAACGGAAGGAAGAAATCTCGGTTGTTTTGCCAAGAGTCGGGGAGAGTCTAACGATAAACTGCACGGCCTACGGGGATGGGCCAATAGCCTACAAGTGGTTCCTCGGCGGGAGTTTACTGTCCGCGGATAGTCTGCCCCCCGGGGTAACCACTAGCAACGGGGAAGCCGTGCTGGTTATATCCGGGATTAGCCAAAATAATGATCGGTTAGTTGAGTTAGTTCGGTACGGGGGAGGGGGGGGGGGGGGGGTCGTTACGATTATAACTCATCCCCTTCAGGTGAAAATCGACGCAAATAGCAAGTGATTACTCTCACAAATAGACCATTACCGTGTCATAACGATTTTTTTGTTTATTGTTTTGGTTATAATAATGTACCGGTAACTCAGTCAGAAAAATGAATTGCTGTAAAATAATTTAATTAAGCAAAGCACCGGAATAATTTTGATGAAAATCATCTATGGCGGGGGGGGGGGGGGGGGGGGGGGGTCAAAAGAGTTAATTTCAATGCGATTTCCTTTAAGAAAACAATAGGGTCTATGACAAAATTGTAAAATTCAGAGTTTTGTGTTTTGGAGAATCCTCGACTACTGTGAATTGAGCGGTGAATTATAATTGGCAATTTATTAATAATAACTATTTATTACTAATATAGTTAATTATATAGGGAAATAAATTTCACTATTTAAAAGTATTAGTACCTGGGTGTTTTAATTTAATACTTGAAAAGTTACCCTGTTATTTAGTTTATTATATTTTTATTCCGGGTTACAGTAATACAGTAAGTACTTTACATCCACTGACTCTATAATCCCTATTTGTGTAATAACTAAAAAATGAAGCCAATTTTATTTACTGAAGGTCCATTTCCGCGCAGTTTTTTTGAGTTGCATTTCTAGCTTTTTTTTTAACTTTTATCAAACTTTTTTTGAGCATTTTTTGAGCTTTATTCTATATTTTGGGTTTTAGCATTCGAAAACTCTCAGATTCATCTTGAAGTAATTAATTTCTAGAAATTGTTTTAACTAAAAATAAAGCTCAAAAAAAAAGCTGCGCGAAAACGGGCCTTATGCAAAAAATAGGTACATTTCGTTCATTTTGTTATTTTTTATCTGATTTAGTGAAGAGTACCGATGCGAAGCCCAGAACAACATCGGGAAGGTTTCCGCGACCTTCGAGCTCCTAGTGGAGTCGTTGGATTCCCGGTTGACTTCCGGTATAGTTTCTATCCGTCCCCACAACCAATCCACCGAGATCGGCTCGCCTATCTCCTTTATCTGCACGGTATACGATAGGGGCGCCGCAGCCATACTAACTTGGATGAAAGTTATCAGCCGAGAAGAGTACACTAAGTTGAAGACTGACAGTATCTTTAGCGTCACTAAAGTAAGTAACTAAAACGTTCCCGGACTGACAGCTTTATTTTATTTAGTATTTATTACCTCTCTTGGGAACGTTCCGTTCCGTTCAGTTATACCTTTTGTTTAGAATTATTTTATCTATCATCTGCCTTTTGTATCGAGTAACATTTGTCTGGGAAACGTAAATATCTTGGTACATCTTATTGGTGAACCTTTTGTGGTTCCTTTTACACGGGAACCTTTGCTCTAGTAGTAGCAGTAGCATCTATTATTGTCCGGGTACTTTTTCTCCTTTAATGTTTATTTCAGTACCTTTTGCCCGGGAACCTTTTTGCTATTGTCCTGTTTACTGACTACATGTTGCCTGTGTATCAAGTGCCTTCTACCGGATTATATCCATTTATACCTATTGTGTCTCTGTGTAGATATATAGGCCTATTAATTGTCCGTCACTCTTAATTTATTAATGTTTTTCAGATCCAAGATGAATATTTACTAATCTTCCCCAAGGAACCCCAACCCAATGCACCTTGGGTAATCAGCGGTCTACAGCGGGTTAACTCTTCCTTCAGTGAGTCTTCTCTCTCTATATCTCATACCAAACCGGAGCATTCAGGCCAGTACGTTTGCACTTGGCTCTTCCCCACAGCAGGTACCTCGGGTACAGACACTGCTACACTAACTGTGCTGCTTGGCAACCCGTTCCCCCCGCCCCCGCACCCAGAGGACGACCGCCTCAACTGGGCCATCGTAATAGGTGTCCCCCTAGCGGTGCTCCTCGTACTAGTGGTCGCTATGGTGTGGCTGTGTCGCGCCTCGAAACGCCCGCCGCGGATCCCCAGGGCGTCTCGCCGACCGGTAGCCGCCGGGACCGAGTTGCTGGAACCGCTGCAACGCGACGCGAAACCCGAGGTCCGCCAAGCGGGTTCCCAGGTTCGCTCGTCCACCAACGGGTTCGCCTCGCCGCCCCGCTCCGAGGGCGCGGGGGGCACGGACCCGGGCAGCGCCCTCACCGACCCCCACAGCGTGGAGGTAGAGACCCCGGGACGAGGGGACGGCACCACTCCCCGCACCTACTACCACAAGCACCGTCACGTACACTACTACTGAAACCGGCTCTTGTGGCTCCCATTGTGCTGTACTTGGTTTTTTAACCCGTGGATTTTTTTAAAGCAGTAAAGCCTTGTAATTGGGTGTTTTTTTTATTATTCTACTAACTATTTTTAATTTAAATGGTTCTTATTCTTCTACATTCACCACACAGGGTACATAAACATTTGTTTTTTTTAACTGCAGTATGAATATTTATATTTAGATATAGATAGACCTAGTCGTAAATGTCAATCTACAAAAATAGAGCCGAAAAGCTTCAAAAATATTTTCTCACTAAATATTAAAATCCATATTATTATTATTATAGTCCTGCGAGTAACAGCTATTCCTGTACTAATACTTGAGGGCGGCAGTATTAGTGCTAAGGGTGGACCCAGTAACATGTTACCCGCCCAACATTACCCCAGAAACACAACCGGTCTCGCAATGTGTTGCTTTATAATATAATTTAGTTGATTTCAGTTTAGTTTCCAATGTTTATCAGATAAATATTGATGAATTGGTGTTCTTATAAAAACAAATGGCTAAATAAAATTTATTGGGCCACTCTGTGCAGGATTCTAACTGGTATTATACAGCGTTATGGTCTGTCTGTATCATTCGTTACTTATTCGTTATGTATAACTTACTCATTTTCTTGTTGAAGTACACACTATGAACCTAGATAGGCCTACATCACAAACAAATAGCCTATTCTCAGCCAAACTCTATGGTGTTGTTGTGAGGTAGAACGAGTTTGAACGAATTTCAGCGCATTATTTCTGGTTGGCGTTGTGATTGGTTGGCATGGTTAACATGTTGGTCGAGTTGGTCGGTTAACATGTTGGCCGAGTTGGTCGGTTAACATGTTGGCCGAGTTGGTCGATTAACATGTTGGCCGAGTTGGTCGGTTAACATGTTGGCGGAGTTGGTCGGTTAACATGTTGGCCGAGTTGGTCGGTTAACATGTTGGCCGAGTTGGTCGATTAACATGTTGGCCGAGTTGGTCGGTTAACATGTTGGCCGAGTTGGTCGATTAACATGTTGGCCGAGTTGGTCGGTTAACATGTTGGCCGAGTTGGTCGATTAACATGTTGGCCGAGTTGGTCGGTTAACATGTTGGCGGAGTTGGTCGGTTAACATGTTGGCCGAGTTGGTCGGTTAACATGTTGGCCGAGTTGGTCGATTAACATGTTGGCCGAGTTGGTCGGTTAACATGTTGGCCGAGTTGGTCGATTAACATGTTGGCCGAGTTGGTCGGTTAACATGTTGGCCGAGTTGGTCGGTTAACATGTTGGCCGAGTTGGTCGGTTAACATGTTGGCCGAGTTGGTCGGTTAACATGTTGGCCGAGTTGGTCGGTTAACATGTTGGTCGAGTTGGTCGGTTAACATGTTGGCCGAGTTGGTCGGTTAACATGTTGGCCGAGTTGGTCGGTTAACATGTTGGCCGAGTTGGTCGATTAACATGTTGGCCGAGTTGGTCGGTTAACATGTTGGCGGAGTTGGTCGGTTAACATGTTGGCCGAGTTGGTCGGTTAACATGTTGGCCGAGTTGGTCGATTAACATGTTGGCCGAGTTGGTCGGTTAACATGTTGGCCGAGTTGGTCGGTTAACATGTTGGCCGAGTTGGTCGGTTAACATGTTGGCCGAGTTGGTCGGTTAACATGTTGGCCGAGTTGGTCGGTTAACATGTTGGCCGAGTTGGTCGGTTAACATGTTGGCCGAGTTGGTCGGTTAACATGTTGGCCGAGTTGGTCGGTTAACATGTTGGCCGAGTTGGTCGGTTAACATGTTGGCCGAGTTGGTCGGTTAACATGTTGGCCGAGTTGGTCGGTTAACATGTTGGCCGAGTTGGTCGGTTAACATGTTGGCCGAGTTGGTCGGTTAACATGTTGGCCGAGTTGGTCGGTTAACATGTTGGCCGAGTTGGTCGACGCTAGAGGGGTGATCCTGGTCAGGTGGGTATAGTTAATCAACTTCGTGAAGGATTGCTGCACAGGTTGGTCAGTAATGCAAAAGTAAAAAGGGTCAACATATTTATAGCTTCGCTTCAGTGTAAGCAAGTCCGCTTGGAATTATGTAAAAAATTTAAATTTCCCTCCGTATTTCTAAAAACTAAGATGGGTCATATTTTATTTTGTCTATAAAGTGTGAATAACTTGCCTTTATAACTTTATATGAGATATGTGATATGTGAGAGAGATTCAAAGTCAGCACCAAACCAGATTGAACTTCGGCGACTTTTTGTAGATTGACCAATGTAAATATACTCTTTATAGATTGTTGTTGATAAACACCAAAATTAAAACTTAAACTCTTACATTATATAAATTATTGGATCCATTAACACTAAATTTACATTAATATGTAATTAAACTAACTACCTGAACTTGTGTCTATTTACTTTTGGTGTTCATCACTATCAAGTACTATGCATATTTAGTAAAACGTGTTTTATTATCACTGGAACTGTGTTTCATTACAAGTTTAAGGTAGTTGTTTAGTTAGTAATTTATTGACTTATCCGACATACTCATTACGAACTAATTTCAACATATTTAGGATTGGTCCATATTTTATCAAACTGTACTAATCGTAATGAATCAATCACATAACCAAATATTTATAGAGATACTGGACGCACTATAGAACATACTTTATATCTTCCCGAGGATTTCAGGAACAACCTTCCAAACCGATGAGATGACAGACTAAAGTCGGGTTGCAACGAGTCTGTATTTGTCAATTGATATCCTATAAGATTACAGACAGCCGCTGCCGCGCCGCTAATCCGGCTTAACAACAAAATCATTAGACAACGTTGCAATCAACTGTTAGCTGCCTTACACAGGCGGCGAAATAAGCGCCGATATTGGGTTCACCCAATCAACCAAAAAAGGTTGTCGTACGGCGTATCTGAAAACTTTATCAAGATTTGCGGGCAGATTAAGATAAGTTTTTTAATTAAACGAGAATGTCAATGGGTGAGTTGGACACGTAACTTAAATTATTCTCCGACAGTACAGATACAGTACAAAATCATCCCCACAAAATCGTCAATGTTATAATATAGCCAATCATTAATATATTAATGATTGGCTGTTGGTTAATGCTAAAAATGTAGCTTTCAACTTTCAAGTAAAATAGAACATGAGACTAACAGTGCGTTTTAAAAGTGGACTGTTTATGTGTGAACTTCTCCATAGACTACAATATGTTCTATCTTTTAATTAAAAGTTGAAAACTATTGTGTGACCCGTGCCTGACCCCGACTTAGCATTCTTGTGAATCTGCCATCCAGAGATTTGGTGTCCTCAGCAGTTAGAGCCCAGCATGGACTCCCGTAGAGGAGTACGTGTTCTACTGCTGCTCTAAATAACCAACCTTGAGTTTCTAATGTATTTTGTGATTTTCAAATTATTGTTATTATTATTATTATTAATTATACGGTGTCAAGGTTTCTGGAAATCAAATCAGATGTAAAATTCTGATAAGCTAATCAATATTTGGAGTATTTCTTGGTAATTGAATCTAATATTATGATTAACATTTGTAAAGTAGAATATATCACTTCACGACATGGTTTATCATTTAAGTGTGTACCACAACGGGGTGCATGTATTTTACTTAGAAATGTGTTCTATTTATTGTTTAGAAGCTGACTTAATTTTATAATTTCGTATTGTAATTTTAGTGCCGATATTATTTGTCTATTAGAATAGCAATAAGAATATTATTATATTATCACGTTATAATCCATTTAAGGCCATGTTTTATATTTAATTCCAATTTTTGCTTTGAGGTTATGGAAAGTCAATTTGGGCATTAATACCCGCTCAACAGGTGGAATTTGTGACTACACCCAAAAACGGCAACAACACAGTGAAAAAAAATAGCAGACCACAGTCAAAAAGAGGCACAAACAATGTGAATAACAGTGGATCGATGTCATAAAAGTGTAATTCTGCCAAGTTCCAGCTCCGCTTATCGCTGGGAAATCGCAGTAAGACAGTCATCCGGGGACAATTCTCATGTCGGGACAACACTCAAATCATCTACCGTAATTCATTATTCTTTCGGGACAAAACTCAAATCATCTACCGTAATTCATTATTCTTTCGGGACAACACTCAAATCATCTACCGTAATTCATTATTCTTTCGGGACAACACTCAAATCATCTACCGTAATTCATTATTCTTCCGTAATACGATACAGTTCACCAGTTAACCTGGTATATAGGTTCAAAAGTACAAAAATTAAATTAATTCTCAATATTTTTGTAAATCAATCAAAATTATAGACTTTAGTATAATTATTTGTCTTTCAACCAAAAACTTCCGAGAATTCTCAATAAATCCTTAAATTATTATCTGTCAAAATATTAAAGAATTCTCAACATTTCGGTAAATTATTTGTCTATCAATCCAAAATTAAAGGTTTTTCAAAAAATGTAAAAGGTTTATTCTCTTCGCCAATTCGTTGTTAATAGGCATCTCAATGGGCTTAAGGCTGCCAATGCACAATATTATGCGCGGTGGCTGGTCCTTACGGTGAAAGGAATGTCCTGTAAAGCGGAAGCGGCTCCGTTGAAGGGGAGACTAATGAAATACCTCCAATGAGGGTGTAGAAAGTAGTTTTAGTCGGAGACGTGTACATTGTACTTGACTCAAAGAACCCGGCGTAGTATTCTTGTGAATGTGCCATCCAGAGATTTGGTGTCCTCAGCAGTTAGAGCCCAGCATGGACTCCCATAGAGGAGTACTGGAACTACTGCTGCTCTAAATAATCGAACCTTAAGTTCCCGACGTATTCTATTTGACTCACAAACATCCCATGCACTCCCCTACGTATTCTAAGATCTTCACCCGACTTCCGGATCCATGATCCCAAATTGCAGAAGTCGTCCACTTTGCCAATAAGCTCACCATCCTTGAGCTTATGCTCATACGATCAGACAGTCCCTAAGGACTGTGAAGTTAACTGTCAAAATTCTGGGTCTTGTAGTTAAAAGAAAGACTAGACTAGAACTAGACTAACACTATAAGCAGCCTGTTTTAATGTAGGGCCTACTCCTAAGTCAACAGCAAAGTCTACAGTAGATCTAGATCAGTAATGTCCGAGCTCGCTCGACCTACAGAAAAGTAGTAGTTAGTTGACCAATAAGGTGCTTAGTTGGACTTACTCGACTTCTGGCGCCAGTAGGGAGTAGGCCTACCATCGTCCCTTCGTCATTCTGGTCTATGGACGTGTGCAGAACATTATCCACGACAATTATAAATAAGAATGGTGCATTTTGTGTCACGCTGGAGGACTCCGCATAACACTTAGAATGGTCCTGTGTCACCATTTAAGCGATAGAAACAAATATTATGGAACCATCGTACCTGTGATGTGATAGCTGCAATAAATTCTTCAGGAATCCCATATAACGCCATTATGCTGAATATGTGGTCGGGAGAATGAAACAAAGACAAAGGCCTTCAATGAAGTCAATGAGGATAACAGCCAGATGTCTGTCTTGTTGACGGTCTATATTGACCGTCAATTCATTATCCTTCTAAGAACCAGGTTTGTGAAACCCATTCTGGTTCCCACGTAGCAGTCTCTCTATGGGATCTTTGCAGCAATCCAGATCAACAATTTTCTACGACATCATGAATCCCACCGTATCGAATTTACAATAGGTCTCAGTTTCAACATTAATATTATGTTCATTTGTGATATGATTTGATATGTAACCAAATTTTGAAATGACAGGTGACAAAAATCTCATGCTCCAAAAAATATTTGAAGTGAACCTATTTGGTATTGATGAAATTCGAAAGAAAATGGTTCTTTACAAGTCAAACAAAAGGTACTGTAGGGGAGGAGGATCGAAATAGATCCAGAATAATTAAATTAATTAATATTGCAATAATCACTGAATAACAATAACAATAAGGACATGCAGTACTCCCGATATATATCCCCAGCGTGGGATCCACTCCTCAAACATTTAAAACATTTAAATAATTTAAATTAATTAATATTGCAATAAGCTGCGATTCAATTTCAAAGGAGTGGGCGCTACTCATATCTGCTACCCGAAGGTAGGGGTGGGTGCTACTCCTATGTTGCTACCCTAGGGTAGGGGTGGGCGCTACTCCTATCTGCTACCCTAGGGTAGGGGTGGGCGCTACTCCTATCTGCTACCCGAAGGTAGGGGTGGGCGCTACTCCTATCTGCTACCCTAGGGTAGGGGTGGGCGCTACTCCTATCTGCTACCCGAAGGTAGGGGTGGGCGCTACTCCTATCTGCTACCCGAAGGTAGGGGTGGGCGCTACTCCTATCTGCTACCCTAGGGTAGGGGTGGGCGCTACTCCTATCTGCTACCCGAAGGTAGGGGTGGGCGCTACTCCTATCTGCTACCCTAGGGTAGGGGTGGGCGCTACTCCTATCTGCTACCCTAGGGTAGGGGTGGGCGCTACTCCTATCTGCTACCCGAAGGTAGGGGTGGGCGCTACTCCTATCTGCTACCCGAAGGTAGGGGTGGGCGCTACTCCTATCTGCTACACGAATATAGGGGTGGGCGCTACTCCTATCTGCTACCCGAAGGTAGGGGTGGGTGCTACTCCTATCTGCTACCCGAAGGTAGGGGTGGGCGCTACTCCTATCTGCTACCCTAAGGTAGGGGTGGGCGCTACTCATATCTGCTACCCTAGGGTAGGGGTGGGCGCTACTCCTATCTGCTACCCTAAGGTAGGGGTGGGCGCTACTCCTATGTTGCTACCCTAGGGTAGGGGTGGGCGCTACTCCTATGTTGCTACCCTAGGGTAGGGGTGGGCGCTACTCCTATCTGCTACCCGAAGGTAGTGGTGGGCGCTACTCCTATCTGCTACCCGAAGGTAGGGGTGGGCGCTACTCCTATCTGCTACCCTAAGGTAGGGGTGGGCGCTACTCATATCTGCTACCCTAGGGTAGGGGTGGGCGCTACTCCTATCTGCTACCCGAAGGTAGGGGTGGGCGCTACTCATATCTGCTACCCGAAGGTAGGGGTGGGCGCTACTCCTATCTGCTACCCTAAGGTAGGGGTGGGCGCTACTCATATCTGCTACCCTAGGGTAGGGGTGGGCGCTACTCCTATCTGCTACCCTAAGGTAGGGGTGGGCGCTACTCCTATGTTGCTACCCTAGGGTAGGGGTGGGCGCTACTCCTATGTTGCTACCCTAGGGTAGGGGTGGGCGCTACTCCTATCTGCTACCCGAAGGTAGGGGTGGGCGCTACTCATATCTGATAGCCTAGGGTAGGGGTGGGCGCTACTCATATCTGCTACCCTAAGGTAGGGATGAGCGCTACTCCTATGTTGCTACCCTAGGGTAGGGGTGGGCGCTACTCCTATCTGCTACCCTAGGGTAGGGGTGGGCACTACTCCTATCTGCTACCCGAAGGTAGGGGTGGGCGCTACTCATATCTGATAGCCTAGGGTAGGGGTGGGCGCTACTCATATCTGCTACCCTAAGGTAGGGATGAGCGCTACTCCTATGTTGCTACCCTAGGGTAGGGGTGGGCGCTACTCATATCTGCTACCCGAAGGTAGGGGTGGGCGCTACTCCTATCTGCTACCCTAGGGTAGGGGTGGGCACTACTCCTATCTGCTACCCTTAGGTAGGGGTGGGCGCTACTCCTATCTGCTACCCTACGGTATGGGTGGGTGCTACTCCTATGTTGCTACCCTAGGGTAGGGGTTGGCGCTACTCATATCTGCCACCCGAAGGTAGGGGTGGGCGCTACTCCTATCTGCTACCCTAGAGTAGGGGTGGGCGCTACTCCTATCTGCTACCCTAGGGTAGGGGTGGGCGCTACTCATATCTGCTACCCGAAGGTAGGGGTGGGCGCTACTCCTATCTGCTACCCGAAGGTAGGGGTGGGTGCTACTCCTATCTGCTACCCGAAGGTAGGGGTGGGTGCTACTCCTATCTGCTACCCTAGGGTAGGGGTGTGCGCTACTCCTATCTGCTACCCTAGGGTAGGGGTGGGCGCTACTCTTATCCGCTACCCGATGTAGGGGTGGGCGCTACTCATATCTGCTACCCTAGGGTAGGGGTGGGCGCTACTCATATCTGCTACCCGGAGGTAGGGGTGGGCGCTACTCCTATATGCTACCCGAAGGTAGGGGTGGGTGCTACTCATATCTGCTGCCCTAGGGTAGGGATGGGCGCTACTCCTATCTGCTACCCTATGGTAGGGGTGGGCGCTACTCATATCTGCTACCCGAAGGTAGGGGTGGGCGCTACACCTATTTGCTACCCGAAAGTAGGGGTGGGTGCTACTCCTATCTGCTACCCTAGGGTAGGGGTAGGCGCTACTCATATCTGCCAGCCGAAGGTAGGGGTGGGCGCTACTCCTATCTGCTACCCTAGGGTAGGGGTGGGTGGTACTCATATCTGCTACCCCAAGGTAGTGGTGGGC
Source organism: Nemertoderma westbladi (assembly GCA_032718475.1). Classification (NCBI taxonomy): domain Eukaryota; kingdom Metazoa; phylum Xenacoelomorpha; order Nemertodermatida; family Nemertodermatidae; genus Nemertoderma; species Nemertoderma westbladi. Next base: position 159,762 of record JAUCBJ010009048.1, on the reverse strand, counting down.
GCTACTCCTATCTGCTACCCGAAGGTAGGGGTGGGCGCTACCCATATCGGCTACCCGAAGGTAGGGGTTGGCGCTACTCCTATCTGCTACCCTAGGGTAGGGGTGGGCGGTACTCACATCTGCTACCCGAAGGTAGTGGTGGGCGCTACTCCTATCTGCTACCCGAAGGTAAGGGTGGAAGCTACTCCTTTCTGCTACCCGAAGGTAGGCGTGGGCGCTACTCCTATGTGCTACCCTAGGGTAGGGGTGGGCGCTACTCCTATCTGTTACCCTAAGGTAGGGGTGGGCGCTACTCCTATGTTGCTACCCTAGGGTAGGGGTGGGCGCTACTCATATCTGCTACCCGAAGGTTGGGGTGGGCGCTGCTCCTATCTGCTACCCGAAAGTAGGGGTGGGTGCTACTCCTATCTGCTACCCTAGGGTAGGGGTAGGCGCTACTCATATCTGCTACCCTAGGGTAGGGGTGGGCGCTACTCATATTTGCCCGAAGGTAGGGCTGGGCGCTACCCATATCTGCTACCCGAAGGTAGGGGTTAGCGCTACTCCTATCTGCTACCCTAGGGTAGGGGTGGGTGGTACTTATATCTGCTACCCCAAGGTAGTGGTGGGCGCTACTCCTATCTGCTACCCGAAGGTAGGGGTGGGCGCTACCCATATCTGCCAGCCGAAGGTAGGGGTGGGCGCTACTCCTATCTGCTACCCTAGGATAGGGGTGGGCGGTACTCACATCTGCTACCCGAAGGTAGTGGTGGGCGCTACTCCTATCTGCTACCTGAAGGTAAGGGTGGGCGCTACTCCTACCTGCTACCCGAAGGTAGGGGTGGGCGCTACTCCTATCTGCTACCCGAAGGTAGGGGTGGGCGCTACTCCTATCTGCAACCCTAAGGTAGGGGTGGGCGCTACTCATATCTGCTACCCTAGGGTAGGGGTGGGCGCTACTCCTATCTGCTACCCTAAGGTAGGGGTGGGCGCTACTCATATCTGCTACCCTAGGGTAGGGGTGGGCGCTACTCCTATCTGCTACCCTAAGGTAGGGGTGGGCGCTACTCCTATGTTGCTACCCTAGGGTAGGGGTGGGCGCTACTCATATCAGCTACCCTAGGGTAGGGGTGGGCGCTACTCCTATCTGCTACCCTAAGGTAGGGGTGGGCGCTACTCCTATCTGCAACCATAAGGTAGGGGTGGGCGCTACTCATATCTGCTACCCTAGGGTAGGGGTGGGCGCTACTCATATCTGCTACCCTAGGGTAGGGGTGGGCGCTACTCCTATCTGCTACCCTAAGGTAGGGGTGGGCGCTACTCCTATGTTGCTACCCTAGGGTAGGGGTGGGCGCTACTCCTATCTGTTACCCTAAGGTAGGGGTGGGCGCTACTCCTATGTTGCTACCCTAGGGTAGGGGTGGGCGCTACTCATATCTGCTACCCGAAGGTTGGGGTGGGCGCTGCTCCTATCTGCTACCCTAAGGTAGGGGTGGGCGTACTCCTATCTGCTACCCTACGGTAGGGGTGGGCGCTACTCCTATGTTGCTACCCTAGGGTAGGGGTGGGCGCTACTCATATCTGCTACGCGAAGGTAGGGGTGGGCGCTACTCCTATCTGCTACCCTAGAGTAGGGGTGGGCGCTACTCATATCTGCTACCCGAAGGTAGTGGTGGGCGCTACTCCTATCTGCTACCTGAAGGTAAGGGTGGGCGCTACTCCTACCTGCTACCCGAAGGTAGGGGTGGGCGCTACTCCTATCTGCTACCCGAAGGTAGGGGTGGGCGCTACTCCTATCTGCAACCCTAAGGTAGGGGTGGGCGCTACTCATATCTGCTACCCTAGGGTAGGGGTGGGCGCTACTCCTATCTGCTACCCTAAGGTAGGGATGGGCGCTACTCATATCTGCTACCCTAGGGTAGGGGTGGACGCTACTCCTATCTGCTACCCTAAGGTAGGGGTGGGCGCTACTCCTATGTTGCTACCCTAGGGTAGGGGTGGGCGCTACTCATATCAGCTACCCGAAGGTAGGGGTGGGCGCTACTCCTATCTGCTACCCTAAGGTAGGGGTGGGCGCTACTCCTATCTGCTACCCTACGGGAGGGGTGGGCGCTACTCCTATGTTGCTACCCTAGGGTAGGGGTGGGCGCTACTCATATCTGCTACCCGAAGGTAGGGGTGGGCGCTACTCCTATCTGCTACCCTAGAGTATAGGTGGGCGCTACTCATATCTGCTACCCGAAGGTAGTGGTGGGCGCTACTCCTATCTGCTACCTGAAGGTAAGGGTGGGCGCTACTCCTACCTGCTACCCGAAGGTAGGGGTGGGCGCTACTCCTATCTGCTACCCGAAGGTAAGGGTGGGCGCTACTCCTATCTGCTACCCTAAGGTAGGGGTGGGCGCTACTCATATCTGCTACCCTAGGATAGGGGTGGGCGCTACTCATATCTGCTACCCTAGGGTAGGGGTGGGCGCTACTCATATCTGCTACCCTAGGGTAGGGGTGGGCGCTACTCATATTTGCCCGAAGGTAGGGGTGGGCGCTACCCATATCTGCTACCCGAAGGTAGGGGTTGGCGCTACTCCTATCTGCTACCCTAGGGTGGGGGTGGGCGCTACTCTTATCCGAAACCCGATGTAGGGGTGGGCGCTACTCATATCTGCTACCCTAGGGTAGGGGTGGGCGCTACTCATTTCTGCTACCGGAAGGTAGGGGTGGGCGCTACTCATTTCTGCTACCGGAAGGTAGGGGTGGGCGCTACTCCTATATGCTACCCGAAGGTAGGGGTGGGTGCTACTCCTATCTGCTACCCGAAGGTAGGGGTGGGTGCTACTCCTATCTGCTACCCGAAGGTAGGGTTGGGCGCTACTCCTATTGGGCGCTACTCCTATCTGCTACCCTAGGGTAGGGGTGGGCGCTACTCATATCTGCTAAACGAAGGTAGGGGTGGGCGCTACTCCTATCTGCTACCCGAAGGTAGGGGTGGATGCTACTCCTATCTGCTACCCGAAGGTAGGGGTGGGTGCTACTCCTATCTGCTACCCGAAGGTAGGGTTGGGCGCTACTCCTATCTGCTACCCTAGGGTGGGGGTGGGCGCTACTCATATCTGCTACCCGAAGGGAGGGGTGGGCGCTACTCCTATCTGCTACCCGAAGGCAGGGGTGGATGCTACTCCTATCTGCTACCGCCGAAGGTAGGGGTGGGTGCTACTCCTATCTGCTACCCGAAGGTAGGGTTGGGCGCTACTCCTATCTGCTACCCTAGGGTGGGGGTGGGCGCTACTCTTATCCGAAACCCGATGTAGGGGTGGGCGCTACTCATATCTGCTACCCTAGGGTAGGGGTGGGCGCTACTCCTATCTGCTACCCTAAGGTAGGGGTGGGCGCTACTCATATCTGCTACCCTAGGGTAGGGGTGGGCGCTACTCCTATCTGCTACCCTAAGGTAGGGGTGGGCGCTACTCCTATGTTGCTACCCTAGGGTAGGGGTGGGCGCTACTCATATCAGCTACCCTAGGGTAGGGGTGGGCGCTACTCCTATCTGCTACCCTAAGGTAGGGGTGGGCGCTACTCCTATCTGCAACCCTAAGGTAGGGGTGGGCGCTACTCATATCTGCTACCCTAGGGTAGGGGTGGGCGCTACTCATATCTGCTACCCTAGGGTAGGGGTGGGCGCTACTCCTATCTGCTACCCTAAGGTAGGGGTGGGCGCTACTCCTATGTTGCTACCCTAGGGTAGGGTTGGGCGCTACTCCTATCTGTTACCCTAAGGTAGGGGTGGGCGCTACTCCTATGTTGCTACCCTAGGGTAGGGGTGGGCGCTACTCATATCTGCTACCCGAAGGTTGGGGTGGGCGCTGCTCCTATCTGCTACCCTAAGGTAGGGGTGGGCGTACTCCTATCTGCTACCCTACGGTAGGGGTGGGCGCTACTCCTATGTTGCTACCCTAGGGTAGGGGTGGGCGCTACTCATATCTGCTACGCGAAGGTAGGGGTGGGCGCTACTCCTATCTGCTACCCTAGAGTAGGGGTGGGCGCTACTCATATCTGCTACCCGAAGGTAGTGGTGGGCGCTACTCCTATCTGCTACCTGAAGGTAAGGGTGGGCGCTACTCCTACCTGCTACCCGAAGGTAGGGGTGGGCGCTACTCCTATCTGCTACCCGAAGGTAGGGGTGGGCGCTACTCCTATCTGCAACCCTAAGGTAGGGGTGGGCGCTACTCATATCTGCTACCCTAGGGTAGGGGTGGGCGCTACTCCTATCTGCTACCCTAAGGTAGGGATGGGCGCTACTCATATCTGCTACCCTAGGGTAGGGGTGGACGCTACTCCTATCTGCTACCCTAAGGTAGGGGTGGGCGCTACTCCTATGTTGCTACCCTAGGGTAGGGGTGGGCGCTACTCATATCAGCTACCCGAAGGTAGGGGTGGGCGCTACTCCTATCTGCTACCCTAAGGTAGAGGTGGGCGCTACTCCTATCTGCTACCCTACGGGAGGGGTGGGCGCTACTCCTATGTTGCTACCCTAGGGTAGGGGTGGGCGCTACTCATATCTGCTACCCGAAGGTAGGGGTGGGCGCTACTCCTATCTGCTACCCTAGAGTATAGGTGGGCGCTACTCATATCTGCTACCCGAAGGTAGTGGTGGGCGCTACTCCTATCTGCTACCTGAAGGTAAGGGTGGGCGCTACTCCTACCTGCTACCCGAAGGTAGGGGTGGGCGCTACTCCTATCTGCTACCCGAAGGTAAGGGTGGGCGCTACTCCTATCTGCTACCCTAAGGTAGGGGTGGGCGCTACTCATATCTGCTACCCTAGGATAGGGGTGGGCGCTACTCATATCTGCTACCCTAGGGTAGGGGTGGGCGCTACTCATATCTGCTACCCTAGGGTAGGGGTGGGCGCTACTCATATTTGCCCGAAGGTAGGGGTGGGCGCTACCCATATCTGCTACCCGAAGGTAGGGGTTGGCGCTACTCCTATCTGCTACCCTAGGGTGGGGGTGGGCGCTACTCTTATCCGAAACCCGATGTAGGGGTGGGCGCTACTCATATCTGCTACCCTAGGGTAGGGGTGGGCGCTACTCATTTCTGCTACCGGAAGGTAGGGGTGGGCGCTACTCATTTCTGCTACCGGAAGGTAGGGGTGGGCGCTACTCCTATATGCTACCCGAAGGTAGGGGTGGGTGCTACTCCTATCTGCTACCCGAAGGTAGGGGTGGGTGCTACTCCTATCTGCTACCCGAAGGTAGGGTTGGGCGCTACTCCTATTGGGCGCTACTCCTATCTGCTACCCTAGGGTAGGGGTGGGCGCTACTCATATCTGCTACCCGAAGGTAGGGGTGGGCGCTACTCCTATCTGCTACCCGAAGGTAGGGGTGGATGCTACTCCTATCTGCTACCCGAAGGTAGGGGTGGGTGCTACGCCTATCTGCTACCCGAAGGTAGGGTTGGGCGCTACTCCTATCTGCTACCCTAGGGTGGGGGTGGGCGCTACTCATATCTGCTACCCGAAGGGAGGGGTGGGCGCTACTCCTATCTGCTACCCGAAGGCAGGGGTGGATGCTACTCCTATCTGCTACCCGAAGGTAGGGGTGGGTGCTACTCCTATCTGCTACCCGAAGGTAGGGTTGGGCGCTACTCCTATCTGCTACCCTAGGGTGGGGGTGGGCGCTACTCTTATCCGAAACCCGATGTAGGGGTGGGCGCTACTCATTTCTGCTACCGGAAGGTAGGGGTGGGCGCTACTCATTTCTGCTACCGGAAGGTAGGGGTGGGCGCTACTCCTATATGCTACCCGAAGGTAGGGGTGGGTGCTACTCCTATCTGCTACCCTATGGTAGGGGTGGGCGCTACTCATATCTGCTACCCGAAGGTAGGGGTGGGCGCTACACCTATTTGCTACCCGAAAGTAGGGGTGGGTGCTACTCCTATCTGCTACCCTAGGGTAGGGGTGGGCGCTACTCATATCTGCTACCCTAGGGTAGGGGTGGGCGCTACTCATATTTGCCCGAAGGTAGGGGTGGGCGCTACCCATATCTGCTACCCGAAGGTAGGGGTTGGCGCTACTCCTATCTGCTACCCTAGGGTAGGGGTGGGCGCTACTCATATCTGCTACCCGAAGGTAGGGGTGGGCGCTACTCCTATCTGCTACCCGAAGGTAGGGGTGGGTGCTACTCCTATCTGCTACCCGAAGGTTAGGGGTGGGCGCTACTCCTTTCTGCTACCCGAAGGTAGGGGTGGGTGCTACTCCTATCTGCTACCCGAAGGTTAGGGGTGGGCGCTACTCATATCCCAAGGTTTGGTCCCAGTAATTCAACTAGCCCCATTTTATCGACACCAGGGGTTGAACTTGAAAGGCTGAGTGGACACTGGCAGGGATCGAAACTTAAACTGATCATCGATTATCAATTATTATCGATTATTGATTATCGATTATTGATGATCATTGATATTGTTTAGATTGTCAAAGCACACCCCCTAAACTAACTGACCTAGCCCCGTCAACCTCACTTAATTTCGTTATTAATAATAATAATACAACGAGCCCTCAACGCAGTTTCTAAACGGTGCTCAAGTAACTCAATGGAGGTGAACCTCACTAAAACGAAGCTCATTAAGTTTCGTTTAGCTTAACTTCTTCGGATAGATTATTATACGGAGGTAAAGTAGTTGAGTCCTACAACTACCGGTGTTGCGCTCCAGCCCCCCCCCCCTATGCTTCTCAAAACATATTTGACTTATTTATATAATCCAGGCCAGTGGGAAAGCCCATAAAATTTTTAAGTTTCAGCATAAAGATAATGTAATGAGTACGTTAGCATTGCAGCTGCATTTCTAAGAATGCTGTGCCGGCTTGTCGACAAAATTGCGCCGCCACAACTCCCTATCACCCATGACATTTGCTAGATCATCCGCATCTTCAAGGCCAGTGTCCTTTAAGATGCGTCTCAAGAAAGTCATGGGCTGTCCACCATGCTTATTCACTCCATGAGGCTGCCAAAGTACAAGATTATGCACTGGCTGGTCCTCACGGCGAAAGCAATGTCCTGCAAAGCGGAGGCGATTGCTAGCTGAATGGTTAGAGAGTCAGACTTGTAAAGTGGAGGTCACAAGTTCGATCCAACATGGACGTCAATGCCGACTTTGCAAAGCTGTGCAACGAATGTTATAAGAAAGCTGTATGCCTAGCATACATGACTCATATTTAGAGATTGGATGATTTGATTCTTTAATATGGAGGATTGACTTTGATGGGAGGTGTTAAAATTTGGTATATAATCGTTTGTTTGAGGAGACATTATTTTATTTCGATTTTTTTTTATAGAATTATATAAATTAGTGTAACATATAATTTTTTGGTAAAAAATTAATTTATTGACAGATTAATTAATTTTAATTGACCTTCTAAACTGACCCAAACTTATAGTTAGTAAAGTAAAGTATTTATTCATATATTTTGTAAATCGTTCTTACTGTATGCGAAACAAATACAAAAGTTGCACCAAAATAACATTTTTAACTAATTTTACACGGTCCATGCAGAGTAAATACCCACAATGTTCCAAGAAAGTCAGAAACCGACGTCGTCCAATAAATAGGGTCTAAGCTACATCGAAGACCCCAGCAGTGACCAACTGATGACTCAGCCAGTCTAACCCCTCATGTAAACCATCACCAGACACCGCGTTACAAGGCTGAACCAACCAACTCCGTCCGCAGCACAACTTGTGTAGGTTGAGTGCGTCCGTTACCTCTTCCACTGTGGAAGACCCCATCTCCCCCACTCGGTTAGCCCAGACAAGGAGCAACGCGTCTCTTAGGTCCTTCTCGGCAAGAACCTTGCTGAGTTCCTGATGTGCCTCAAAGAGTCTCCGTCTGTCTGAACTGTCGACAACATAAATAACTGCCTGTAATATAAACAAACACCTATTAATAAAGGTCGCCTTTCTTTTGTTTATATCAATTTGGTTATTCATCAATTTAATTACTCCCTTATAATGCCAATTATTATATTATTAAAAAATTGACTATATATATGTCATTGTTCATAAAATCTCACTTTATAGCCTTACGGCACGAGTGATTAATTAATTAATTCATTTAATTCGGACCCAGCCGACAACAGTAAAAGTTCGCTGCACGTTAATAAGAAATAAAAAGCGAACAAAGTTTCACACACTGCACCAGTGATACAAAATAAAGGATACAATATATTCAAATTAAAAGGAAGAACAAAGCATTTAAAATAGCCATGGATGGATGCAAATGAAAAAAAAAAAAAAAGAATTATGACCTCGGGGTTTGCTCTGCTTCCAAATGATGCAGAGTCATTAATACTGCACAGGGAACACAGTGTATTACACAATACCGAAGTTCTAATAAAGTTCCCTAATTCTGGTTCTTTTTTCTCCGAGACTCAATGTTCTAAGATTAAATGTTTCTTCGATAAAGCTGGCCTTGGCCTTATCCCCAGTCAATGCTGCTCCGTGCGAAATACGATTCGACAGCGACTTCTTGTCATAGCGGTACATCAATAGGGACTCAAGCTGTGGAAGGGGAAAGATAGATAGCGCTTTTATAAAAGAGTTTAGCACTCCCCGATACCGTGACCCAGAGGTTCCATCGAGACTAGCAACAGAGCAGTTAATAAACGATCCCTGTAAAGCCTTGCTGGGACAATCTATAATTCGCACCATGGTTCCCACCGCTTGTCGCATTGCTTCCACTGATAGGGCATTGATGCTCGTAAGGTGCTCCAGTGTGGGGTTGCTAACATAGCGCCCAATGTAGAGTAAGCTGCGCAGAGCATTTCTGTGGGCGGCATCGAGTCTATCCATGTCGTTCTGGGAGAGGTAACCAATGTGTAATCTCAGCTCGTATAAAATTACAGGCAGTGCAACTGTTCTCCAGAGGTGAGATACGGTTTCAACAGGCAGCCATTCAGAGGTCCATCCCTTGTTCTTAAGGGCCTGGCTTAGTGCCGCCGAGCTTGTTGTTTCCCGAGCTAAAGCAATGGAAAAAACAACAAAACGTGGGCCCATAGAAGCTCTAAAGTGCAAATTATGAACAATAGCGAATCTAATTTTATTTATTTGTCGTGAATTATTTGCAATTATGCACAATGTTAACTAGAAAGCCAGCAAGCTGGCTGGAAGGAGCCCGGGGGAAGAATCCTATTTACAAGACTATTACAAATAAACCTTGTCGGCCAGCAGTAAGTAAACTAAACAATTGTCTAACTAAACTATAAGGAGTGGGGCTAGCTGACTTTGTGGCTCGTCCCACATAATAAAAAATGAAACTTTGCTATGACAACACACCCGGTTCTTTTAAATTTGCGTGATTTGCGTTTTATGCTCGCACCCCTATTTGTAAGAAATGTTAAAACTTATCTTACAGTATGCCAATGTAGTAATGGTATTAAAATATAATTAAATTAATTTACACTATTAATGCTTCAGCTAAAAAATGATGCTAATCGTATGTAATAAAAAAAATAAGAATAATATTTTTAAGAACATTCTACATATATCCTATACAAAATAATCAGCCCAAGGATTCGTGGAATAATAATATAATCCTACTGCAGTTGTATATTTTATTATGTTTATTGACAACTCAACTATTTTCTGTCTATCCCTGAGAGCTGATAAAGGATGTGTAGACTCAGACAGCAGCCAGCAGCACGAGGGGTGTAGTCAAGAAATTCTGCCTTGATGGAATTTTTCTATCTCAGGCAGCCCTAAACTCAACCATTCATACACAGCTAGCTGCTGCAGCAGCTCAGGCAGGAGTTGTTACTTTACCATTGCTTTTAATTTCGCGACAAAATAATTTCAAAAAAACGAAATATATCGAATACCACACATTGAATTGATCTGATATTTTGTAACGCGATTATGAACCACCAAAGCAATTTACTTGTAAAATTTCAACAAAATCGCCAGGCAGGAAGTGCCTGAACCTAGATAATTATCAGTCAGTCAGTCAGTCAGTGTATATATCCTGAGATTTTTACAGTAATGTATCCCTGAGATTCTTACAGTAAGTATCCCGCCTGTCGAGCGGGCTCCTAATTATAAACACTTTCATCTTGTAACAAATTAGCGCAGTGGATAACGCGTCGGGTTATGGATGTAAAGGCTGCTGGTTCGATTCTTAACTATTTCAAGTAAGTTTTAGGATTGTAAAATAGTTATAGTGTGTATTCGAATGACGTCATGTGATTTTTTAAATTTAGAATGACGCAGTGACATACTGGATAGTGGATATATTGGAAATATACATAGTAAATGTATGGGGTAGGGACATACTGAGAAATAATCTCAGTAGCCTCACCTGTGTGTTCAGAACTTACTATTTATGCCTCACCTCCTGTGTGTTCAGAACTTACTATTTATGCCTCACCTGTGTGTTCAGAACTTACTATTTATGCCTCACCTGTGTGTTCAGAACTTACTATTTATGCCTCACCTGTGTGTTCAGAACTTACTATTTATGCCTCACCTGTGTGTTCAGAACTTACTATTTATGCCTCACCTGTGTGTTCAGAACTTACTATTTATGCCTCACCTGTGTGTTCAGAACTTACTATTTATGCCTCACCTGTGTGTTCAGAACTTACTATTTATGCCTCACCTGTGTGT
>JAUCBJ010009048.1:0-149036 GCA_032718475.1 Nemertoderma westbladi | reverse complement strand
AGAACTTACTATTTATGCCTCACCTGTGTGTTCAGAACTTACTATTTATGCCTCACCTGTGTGTTCAGAACTTACTATTTATGCCTCACCTGTGTGTTCAGAACTTACTATTTATGCCTCACCTGTGTGTTCAGAACTTACTATTTATGCCTCACCTGTGTGTTCAGAACTTACTATTTATGCCTCACCTGTGTGTTCAGAACTTACTATTTATGCCTCACCTGTGTGTTCAGAACTTACTATTTATGCCTCACCTGTGTGTTCAGAACTTACTATTTATGCCTCACCTGTGTGTTCAGAACTTACTATTTATGCCTCACCTGTGTGTTCAGAACTTACTATTTATGCCTCACCTGTGTGTTCAGAACTTACTATTTATGCCTCACCTGTGTGTTCAGAACTTACTATTTATGCCTCACCTGTGTGTTCAGAACTTACTATTTATGCCTCACCTGTGTGTTCAGAACTTACTATTTATGCCTCACCTGTGTGTTCAGAACTTACTATTTATGCCTCACCTGTGTGTTCAGAACTTACTATTTATGCCTCACCTGTGTGTTCAGAACTTACTATTTATGCCTCACCTGTGTGTTCAGAACTTACTATTTATGCCTCACCTGTGTGTTCAGAACTTACTATTTATGCCTCACCTGTGTGTTCAGAACTTACTATTTATGCCTCACCTGTGTGTTCAGAACTTACTATTTATGCCTCACCTGTGTGTTCAGAACTTACTATTTATGCCTCACCTGTGTGTTCAGAACTTACTATTTATGCCTCACCTGTGTGTTCAGAACTTACTATTTATGCCTCACCTGTGTGTTCAGAACTTACTATTTATGCCTCACCTGTGTGTTCAGAACTTACTATTTATGCCTCACCTGTGTGTTCAGAACTTACTATTTATGCCTCACCTGTGTGTTCAGAACTTACTATTTATGCCTCACCTGTGTGTTCAGAACTTACTATTTATGCCTCACCTGTGTGTTCAGAACTTACTATTTATGCCTCACCTGTGTGTTCAGAACTTACTATTTATGCCTCACCTGTGTGTTCAGAACTTACTATTTATGCCTCACCTGTGTGTTCAGAACTTACTATTTATGCCTCACCTGTGTGTTCAGAACTTACTATTTATGCCTCACCTGTGTGTTCAGAACTTACTATTTATGCCTCACCTGTGTGTTCAGAACTTACTATTTATGCCTCACCTGTGTGTTCAGAACTTACTATTTATGCCTCACCTGTGTGTTCAGAACTTACTATTTATGCCTCACCTGTGTGTTCAGAACTTACTATTTATGCCTCACCTGTGTGTTCAGAACTTACTATTTATGCCTCACCTGTGTGTTCAGAACTTACTATTTATGCCTCACCTGTGTGTTCAGAACTTACTATTTATGCCTCACCTGTGTGTTCAGAACTTACTATTTATGCCTCACCTGTGTGTTCAGAACTTACTATTTATGCCTCACCTGTGTGTTCAGAACTTACTATTTATGCCTCACCTGTGTGTTCAGAACTTACTATTTATGCCTCACCTGTGTGTTCAGAACTTACTATTTATGCCTCACCTGTGTGTTCAGAACTTACTATTTATGCCTCACCTGTGTGTTCAGAACTTACTATTTATGCCTCACCTGTGTGTTCAGAACTTACTATTTATGCCTCACCTGTGTGTTCAGAACTTACTATTTATGCCTCACCTGTGTGTTCAGAACTTACTATTTATGCCTCACCTGTGTGTTCAGAACTTACTATTTATGCCTCACCTGTGTGTTCAGAACTTACTATTTATGCCTCACCTGTGTGTTCAGAACTTACTATTTATGCCTCACCTGTGTGTTCAGAACTTACTATTTATGCCTCACCTGTGTGTTCAGAACTTACTATTTATGCCTCACCTGTGTGTTCAGAACTTACTATTTATGCCTCACCTGTGTGTTCAGAACTTACTATTTATGCCTCACCTGTGTGTTCAGAACTTACTATTTATGCCTCACCTGTGTGTTCAGAACTTACTATTTATGCCTCACCTGTGTGTTCAGAACTTACTATTTATGCCTCACCTGTGTGTTCAGAACTTACTATTTATGCCTCACCTGTGTGTTCAGAACTTACTATTTATGCCTCACCTGTGTGTTCAGAACTTACTATTTATGCCTCACCTGTGTGTTCAGAACTTACTATTTATGCCTCACCTGTGTGTTCAGAACTTACTATTTATGCCTCACCTGTGTGTTCAGAACTTACTATTTATGCCTCACCTGTGTGTTCAGAACTTACTATTTATGCCTCACCTGTGTGTTCAGAACTTACTATTTATGCCTCACCTGTGTGTTCAGAACTTACTATTTATGCCTCACCTGTGTGTTCAGAACTTACTATTTATGCCTCACCTGTGTGTTCAGAACTTACTATTTATGCCTCACCTGTGTGTTCAGAACTTACTATTTATGCCTCACCTGTGTGTTCAGAACTTACTATTTATGCCTCACCTGTGTGTTCAGAACTTACTATTTATGCCTCACCTGTGTGTTCAGAACTTACTATTTATGCCTCACCTGTGTGTTCAGAACTTACTATTTATGCCTCACCTGTGTGTTCAGAACTTACTATTTATGCCTCACCTGTGTGTTCAGAACTTACTATTTATGCCTCACCTGTGTGTTCAGAACTTACTATTTATGCCTCACCTGTGTGTTCAGAACTTACTATTTATGCCTCACCTGTGTGTTCAGAACTTACTATTTATGCCTCACCTGTGTGTTCAGAACTTACTATTTATGCCTCACCTGTGTGTTCAGAACTTACTATTTATGCCTCACCTGTGTGTTCAGAACTTACTATTTATGCCTCACCTGTGTGTTCAGAACTTACTATTTATGCCTCACCTGTGTGTTCAGAACTTACTATTTATGCCTCACCTGTGTGTTCAGAACTTACTATTTATGCCTCACCTGTGTGTTCAGAACTTACTATTTATGCCTCACCTGTGTGTTCAGAACTTACTATTTATGCCTCACCTGTGTGTTCAGAACTTACTATTTATGCCTCACCTGTGTGTTCAGAACTTACTATTTATGCCTCACCTGTGTGTTCAGAACTTACTATTTATGCCTCACCTGTGTGTTCAGAACTTACTATTTATGCCTCACCTGTGTGTTCAGAACTTACTATTTATGCCTCACCTGTGTGTTCAGAACTTACTATTTATGCCTCACCTGTGTGTTCAGAACTTACTATTTATGCCTCACCTGTGTGTTCAGAACTTACTATTTATGCCTCACCTGTGTGTTCAGAACTTACTATTTATGCCTCACCTGTGTGTTCAGAACTTACTATTTATGCCTCACCTGTGTGTTCAGAACTTACTATTTATGCCTCACCTGTGTGTTCAGAACTTACTATTTATGCCTCACCTGTGTGTTCAGAACTTACTATTTATGCCTCACCTGTGTGTTCAGAACTTACTATTTATGCCTCACCTGTGTGTTCAGAACTTACTATTTATGCCTCACCTGTGTGTTCAGAACTTACTATTTATGCCTCACCTGTGTGTTCAGAACTTACTATTTATGCCTCACCTGTGTGTTCAGAACTTACTATTTATGCCTCACCTGTGTGTTCAGAACTTACTATTTATGCCTCACCTGTGTGTTCAGAACTTACTATTTATGCCTCACCTGTGTGTTCAGAACTTACTATTTATGCCTCACCTGTGTGTTCAGAACTTACTATTTATGCCTCACCTGTGTGTTCAGAACTTACTATTTATGCCTCACCTGTGTGTTCAGAACTTACTATTTATGCCTCACCTGTGTGTTCAGAACTTACTATTTATGCCTCACCTGTGTGTTCAGAACTTACTATTTATGCCTCACCTGTGTGTTCAGAACTTACTATTTATGCCTCACCTGTGTGTTCAGAACTTACTATTTATGCCTCACCTGTGTGTTCAGAACTTACTATTTATGCCTCACCTGTGTGTTCAGAACTTACTATTTATGCCTCACCTGTGTGTTCAGAACTTACTATTTATGCCTCACCTGTGTGTTCAGAACTTACTATTTATGCCTCACCTGTGTGTTCAGAACTTACTATTTATGCCTCACCTGTGTGTTCAGAACTTACTATTTATGCCTCACCTGTGTGTTCAGAACTTACTATTTATGCCTCACCTGTGTGTTCAGAACTTACTATTTATGCCTCACCTGTGTGTTCAGAACTTACTATTTATGCCTCACCTGTGTGTTCAGAACTTACTATTTATGCCTCACCTGTGTGTTCAGAACTTACTATTTATGCCTCACCTGTGTGTTCAGAACTTACTATTTATGCCTCACCTGTGTGTTCAGAACTTACTATTTATGCCTCACCTGTGTGTTCAGAACTTACTATTTATGCCTCACCTGTGTGTTCAGAACTTACTATTTATGCCTCACCTGTGTGTTCAGAACTTACTATTTATGCCTCACCTGTGTGTTCAGAACTTACTATTTATGCCTCACCTGTGTGTTCAGAACTTACTATTTATGCCTCACCTGTGTGTTCAGAACTTACTATTTATGCCTCACCTGTGTGTTCAGAACTTACTATTTATGCCTCACCTGTGTGTTCAGAACTTACTATTTATGCCTCACCTGTGTGTTCAGAACTTACTATTTATGCCTCACCTGTGTGTTCAGAACTTACTATTTATGCCTCACCTGTGTGTTCAGAACTTACTATTTATGCCTCACCTGTGTGTTCAGAACTTACTATTTATGCCTCACCTGTGTGTTCAGAACTTACTATTTATGCCTCACCTGTGTGTTCAGAACTTACTATTTATGCCTCACCTGTGTGTTCAGAACTTACTATTTATGCCTCACCTGTGTGTTCAGAACTTACTATTTATGCCTCACCTGTGTGTTCAGAACTTACTATTTATGCCTCACCTGTGTGTTCAGAACTTACTATTTATGCCTCACCTGTGTGTTCAGAACTTACTATTTATGCCTCACCTGTGTGTTCAGAACTTACTATTTATGCCTCACCTGTGTGTTCAGAACTTACTATTTATGCCTCACCTGTGTGTTCAGAACTTACTATTTATGCCTCACCTGTGTGTTCAGAACTTACTATTTATGCCTCACCTGTGTGTTCAGAACTTACTATTTATGCCTCACCTGTGTGTTCAGAACTTACTATTTATGCCTCACCTGTGTGTTCAGAACTTACTATTTATGCCTCACCTGTGTGTTCAGAACTTACTATTTATGCCTCACCTGTGTGTTCAGAACTTACTATTTATGCCTCACCTGTGTGTTCAGAACTTACTATTTATGCCTCACCTGTGTGTTCAGAACTTACTATTTATGCCTCACCCTGTGTGTTCAGAACTTACTATTTATGCCTCACCTGTGTGTTCAGAACTTACTATTTATGCCTCACCTGTGTGTTCAGAACTTACTATTTATGCCTCACCTGTGTGTTCAGAACTTACTATTTATGCCTCACCTGTGTGTTCAGAACTTACTATTTATGCCTCACCTGTGTGTTCAGAACTTACTATTTATGCCTCACCTGTGTGTTCAGAACTTACTATTTATGCCTCACCTGTGTGTTCAGAACTTACTATTTATGCCTCACCTGTGTGTTCAGAACTTACTATTTATGCCTCACCTGTGTGTTCAGAACTTACTATTTATGCCTCACCTGTGTGTTCAGAACTTACTATTTATGCCTCACCTGTGTGTTCAGAACTTACTATTTATGCCTCACCTGTGTGTTCAGAACTTACTATTTATGCCTCACCTGTGTGTTCAGAACTTACTATTTATGCCTCACCTGTGTGTTCAGAACTTACTATTTATGCCTCACCTGTGTGTTCAGAACTTACTATTTATGCCTCACCTGTGTGTTCAGAACTTACTATTTATGCCTCACCTGTGTGTTCAGAACTTACTATTTATGCCTCACCTGTGTGTTCAGAACTTACTATTTATGCCTCACCTGTGTGTTCAGAACTTACTATTTATGCCTCACCTGTGTGTTCAGAACTTACTATTTATGCCTCACCTGTGTGTTCAGAACTTACTATTTATGCCTCACCTGTGTGTTCAGAACTTACTATTTATGCCTCACCTGTGTGTTCAGAACTTACTATTTATGCCTCACCTGTGTGTTCAGAACTTACTATTTATGCCTCACCTGTGTGTTCAGAACTTACTATTTATGCCTCACCTGTGTGTTCAGAACTTACTATTTATGCCTCACCTGTGTGTTCAGAACTTACTATTTATGCCTCACCTGTGTGTTCAGAACTTACTATTTATGCCTCACCTGTGTGTTCAGAACTTACTATTTATGCCTCACCTGTGTGTTCAGAACTTACTATTTATGCCTCACCTGTGTGTTCAGAACTTACTATTTATGCCTCACCTGTGTGTTCAGAACTTACTATTTATGCCTCACCTGTGTGTTCAGAACTTACTATTTATGCCTCACCTGTGTGTTCAGAACTTACTATTTATGCCTCACCTGTGTGTTCAGAACTTACTATTTATGCCTCACCTGTGTGTTCAGAACTTACTATTTATGCCTCACCTGTGTGTTCAGAACTTACTATTTATGCCTCACCTGTGTGTTCAGAACTTACTATTTATGCCTCACCTGTGTGTTCAGAACTTACTATTTATGCCTCACCTGTGTGTTCAGAACTTACTATTTATGCCTCACCTGTGTGTTCAGAACTTACTATTTATGCCTCACCTGTGTGTTCAGAACTTACTATTTATGCCTCACCTGTGTGTTCAGAACTTACTATTTATGCCTCACCTGTGTGTTCAGAACTTACTATTTATGCCTCACCTGTGTGTTCAGAACTTACTATTTATGCCTCACCTGTGTGTTCAGAACTTACTATTTATGCCTCACCTGTGTGTTCAGAACTTACTATTTATGCCTCACCTGTGTGTTCAGAACTTACTATTTATGCCTCACCTGTGTGTTCAGAACTTACTATTTATGCCTCACCTGTGTGTTCAGAACTTACTATTTATGCCTCACCTGTGTGTTCAGAACTTACTATTTATGCCTCACCTGTGTGTTCAGAACTTACTATTTATGCCTCACCTGTGTGTTCAGAACTTACTATTTATGCCTCACCTGTGTGTTCAGAACTTACTATTTATGCCTCACCTGTGTGTTGAGGTAGTAATGTTTCCACAATGGTCTCAGTTTAGGGTCTCCGCCAACATCCCAAAACGTAAACAGAAGATTCTTATATTCCACGGTCTCCACATTAAACCCAATAGTTGGTATACTCTGCACAAACTCATTCTGCTTTAATTGAAACAGAATCGACGTCTTACCAGAGTTGTCCAGGCCTAGTAACACAACTCGCATTTCTATTTTGGGACCGATATGTGCGCGGTTGTCCTTAGTGAAGGTAACAGGGACAGCGGGATCAAGGGGTAGTTGATGAGACAGATCGAGGTACTGTGATTGTTGAGTTCGGACGGTAGCTAGTAGATTGAGCACGTCGGAGCGATAGGAAACAAACTCGGTGTCCGCGCTGTCTAGTCGGCGCTCGCAGTCCAGCCCCGCCGCAGACATTCGGCTCATCAGTATAGCCATGTCCTCTTGCTGCTGTCTGATTGCGCTGAGTCGTTCGTGCACGAAGGCGTCCACTACCGACAGGGCCGCATCTTCCTGTCGTTGTAGCGTTGTATGGAGTTCGCGGAAATACTGTCGAACGCGGCATCGCGCTGCCTCTGCAGTGCCGACGTCGGGGTCGGACGTGGCGACACGATTGTCGGTACGGGAGTCTGTGTCCAGCCGGTCCGACCCCTCGATGGCGGTGACGCATTCGTTAATGCGTCGGATGCCGTCGGATAGTTCGCCAGTGAACGAGGAAATATGTTGGACGGTTTCGGTTATACTGTTTCTCACTTCCTGGGCGATATTGACCAACAAAGTGTGTTTGTGACCCTATAATATGGTGTAAAAAAAGTTATAAAATGTTGGGGCTTGGAATCTCTAGGTACCGAGTTCAATCACACCTTCTTTTTTTGATAGTAAGATTTGTAATAAACTGATATTATCAATATATTTTTTAATTATTAATGTAACTAGAACTAGTAAAGCAGTATGAGTATAGCCTATGTATATATACTATCTTTACGTACATACTATATAAGTGTTTAAACGAGATCAAAGTTGCAAGATCGGAATTGGAATTTTGAATAAAAATATCTTCAAGTTTTCAGTATTTGTGTTAGTATAAAACGCATTTTTGGTAAAATTATATCACTTTATTTCACACTGCTGAAATATTAGTAAGATGTAATATCATTAAAATTATTTATACAGGTAGGTGAATACTGGTTTGTTTATTAACATATTATTAAAATATTAAAATCATTATATTAATATATTATTAAAATTATCTTACAATTGATTACTTGATGGTTTACTGACATATACAATATACATTCGATATAGGCCCCAAACAAGGTGTACTAAATAACTAAATACTAAGTACTAAATATTATTTAGTACACCTCGGCCCCAAATCAAAACTAACTCTATTTCTGTCCCGGTGCAAACTATTCAATCGATATTCAAGAAATTTACTCCACTATTATTTTTATACTCGGGACCGTTCCAAAAAAAGTCAGGATCGGGACTGTTAACGGGAAATGCAAACGGGATTGCATCGCGATCCCGTTTAAACACTAGACATACCGCTTTACCATTAAAACAAAAAAAATGTATAGCTAATAATGTTTTGGAAAAGTTCATCAATATTTAATAATAAAATATAGAAAAAAAAAATTAATTTTGTTATAAAAAAACACATAAAAAAAATAATACTTATAATATAATTTTTTTTTGGAAAAAAAGTATAATTTTTTTAACCATTCTCGCGGTAATTATTTAAGTATATATATAATTAATTGATAAAGGGTCGAGAGAATAATGGCAAAAAAAATGTTCTACGTTATTTTCCCATGTAATACGTAATCTTATTCTTAATTTGGTACTTTTTTTGTTGCTCCATTCTTTAATAAACAATAAAGCGATATACTGTAGTGTTACAAAATAAATTGAACTGTAGGGATATTTTACTATATTGCTTCCATATAGTTACTGCTAATCAATTTATTGCACTCTTCAACACCTGATGCTGCCTTACTCAATCAGGTGTTTTTTTCTAATGTTAGTGAAATTTATGAATGAAAATAGTCATTTATAAATTTATTGAACTTGTTTATAAATATTTATAAAACAAAATATTTAAAACAACAAATTTAAAAATATAAACATTACCACAGCGTTTGAAATAAAAAGACCTATAAATCAAAATGTATATTTAATCATATTTACTTATTATTAATGTTTGTTCGTTGTTCATTTACCAAAATCGAATCTTTGAAACTCTAAATCTGATTAATCTCCCTCAGCTTCATTTGTACCAACTTTTATAATATCAAATAAACTCATTTATTGTGGTATTATTTCTAAGTAGATTAACATAGACTGTATACAATCATCACAGTCTAAGAGTGTTCCACTGACATTCCCGTAATAATTTATAGTTCTCAATTTGAAAGATAATTTATTTTATTATTATTTATTATTTAACAGTGAAATATTAATTAAAATAAAGACACCGGAGAAAAACAAACCAGGTACACTTACGGTAAACCAGGTACACTTACGGTAAACCAGGTACAGGTACACTTACGGTAGGTTATATAGAGCATACAAATTTGCAACAGTTTAAAATAAATGTAAAATAGTTCAAAATATCTACAAAGTTTAAAATAAATCTAAAATAAAAATACCTATGGTACCAAATTTATATTCCGTATAACTATGTATTGTTGTGTTGTATCCTATAGAGTATTGTAAAATTGTCCCTTATTAATATGGTTTGCCTTTAGTACTGTATGTTGTTGAAGCCCTTGAACCTAAGTATGGGGCTGTTCACATATTACGTAACGCCAATTTTGCCATTTTTTGACCCCCCCCCCCCCCCTTGTAACACATAGTAACATTTTTTGTTAACCCCCCCCCCCCCCCCCCCCTATCTAGTAACGTAACGCTAGCTTGAGTATAATTTTATTCATTGATTTATTTTATTAACATAATATATTATATTAATAATATATTATTATTATTATTTAATTAATAGTAATTAATACAAATTCAAAGAAACTCATGAACTATTTCAATATGAAATTATGTCTGTATGTCGTACTCATAATCAGTATGTACATGTAAAGTACATTGTACCGGTAGCACAGGTAGTTAGTTACCTAGCCTATAGATTTATTGCATCCAATGGGAGTATTGTAATCAATAATAATTTTATGAAAGTTATATTAAAGACTTTCATATTTAAATATAAATGTTTTGTATTGTAACTTTTGGCAAATTGAAATAAATTACTTTCTTACCCAGATTTCAGCGTTACGTAACGATTATTCCCGAACCCCCCCACCCCATTGTAACAAAATAGTAACGTTTCAGGCAGACCCCTCCCCCCCTTCTGAGCGTTACGTAATATGTGAATAGCCCCTATGCTTTGCCGGTTTTTAATTTAATTTTACTGTAATCATTTTTTTAAATAATTAACATGCACCAACTGTAAGTACTGTAAATAAACTATAATTTTAATGATTTTACTAATTTTACCTGAATAGGCCTACCATTATTAAATTAAATTAAAAATAAAAATTTGAAATTAAAAAATTAATATTTTATTGTTATTCTGGCGATATTAATAAACATAACAAACAGCTAGTCATTATTCATTCAGACATACCGTATCTGTAGCATAGTCGTATACCGGACCACAGTCCACAGTACGTAGTATGTTATGTAGTAAAGTAGAACGTAGTACATAAATACAAGGACTAGGCCTACTGAAGTAGTCTTTAATATTCTTTCTATAATTCATATTGTAACATTTGAGTAATTTCAAAAAATGTACTCCTTACTTCTGTACTTGACAACAAAAATTTACATGCAGTGTTTCTAAGTAGGTGTTTCATAATGTTACACTTTTGGAATAAAACAACGCAACTACTGTACTTGTTGCATTTGTCTTTAAGGTTTTCCGTCTCTGTATCCTTATTTTCATTTCACCCACCCACAACTTTCGTTCGTTTAAGTAACAACTCGTATTAGCACAATTTCCAAAAGTGCTACTTTACAAACAAATGCCAATACCATGAATACTTATTAATGGCACGTTGTACCTGATGATTTAGTTTAACATAATAAAAATAATAATATAATACTAGTCTGACTGTCTACCTGATGTTTTCCGTAATCCTTACAAAGAATGCATATCATTGGCTCAGACTGACACTGCTCCTCCAGACAGAAGAACTCCTGACTATGAGTGACATGGTTGGGGCACATGGGCTGGGGTTTCGGTTTGTCGGCGACCGGTACCAGTTTGTGTTTAGCGAGGGTTCGAGTTGAATGCGTTTGTTTGGCGCACTCCGGACACAGATTGGTACTACATACGGTGCAATACATGGCAGCCTCATGGTCCTCATTCTCATCGCACTGCACCGGTTTGGTGGTTTCATCCACGGATGATTCTAACCCAAATCCAGTAGATAGCTTCTCTAAAAGATCGAGCAATGCAAAGTTTTTCTTTAGATCCCAGACTCCTGCGTCGCCGAGTTTTGTCACATGTCTGTCCAGCGGGCAGTGCAGGTAGCGCCCGTTGTGAGACAGATGGCACAGACAAACATGGCAGAAACTGTGGCCACATAGAAGCAGGCGAGGAACTTTCTCTCCCTGCAGAGAGAATACGTCTTCACATATTCGGCATTCCAACACCGGATGGTTCACTTTGGGGGGATTGCGTTTATATCCTGTGGAACTGGATTCATTCACAGGGATTATCGGTAAAGTTGGATTTGGTTCCTCGGGTGTTGGTAGAAGGTTTCTAGATGAAGGGTTGTTGGTGTCACTGGTGGAAGTTTGTGGTGAATCCATTAAACGATTGATGCACTTTTAATTTCTAAATTGTACCGGTACCTGTTGGTACTGCAGTAAGGGTGGTATGAGTCTAGCTTGGCCTATTCAGCTATTCCTGTATTCAGCTGCTATCTGGGTAGGCTATCCGGGTATTGCAGTTGCTTATCAATATACTATAATAATTATTGTCTGTTCGAGAACGGAATATACAGAGAATATCACCTGTGCTAGGAGTGATATACATACAGATATACGATATATCAATCTGAAGAGTTTATTTGCTGAAGGTTGATATATCTTATATCACTCCTAGGACAGGTGGTATGGTGGCCCATGAGTATCATAACAAAAAAATATATTTATATATTTTTAAATGAAATAAAAAAACTAATTTTAAGGCACAATCCGGATTCAGGGCCCTCCACCTATTCTGCTGTGCTGTGTGTTGTTTACTCGCAGTAGGCCTACTGCCTGCTTAGTGCCAGGTAGACCTGTACTGCTGTGAGGCTGTAGGCCTAACTGCCTATGTCAGTAAGTAATACTGAATGCTGTAATACAGTAATCTGCTGATCTGGTAATAATGTCGCAATTTAAATGCAAAGATAGTACCGGTAACTGCGATTTTGAATGCGTTAGCCAACTGAAGTATCGCAATATAATAAATTCTACATCGGATGAGATATGGAAATGGTGGTGTGTCCATGGCATTGGGCCCCCCGAACCGCCATCATGCACCGAATGTGGTAGGCAGTTGAGTACTACCACGAGACGATCACGTTCGAAATTACGTCCCGATGTACGATATACTGTTAATCGCTGCTACAATCTGACAATAGGGCCTGTTCCAAGCCAAGCGAGGAATCAAGAAATCCGCATCTTCCGGTGATGACGTGTCCTATCTTGGTGAAGGTGGTCGACTTGACCACATGACTGCCTTTTCGTTGTTGTGGTGTGTGTGCCACGGATGGGCACCCAAGGAGATTGAGTCGGAGCTCGGCGTTAATGGTTCTACCGTAACGGACTATATTAATTTTGTTACGGAGTATGCGTCAGTATACAACTCTGCTGACTACGAAGCTTCAGAGGGTACATTCACTGATGCCCAATACGATGAAACAGTAACGTCAAAACGGAAATACCACCGAGGAAAACGTACTGTTAAAACTGGCGCCCAGTGGATGCACACGAGTATCGCGCTATCTCCAAGCAAGTCAACATCAGGTAGCAGAAAGTCGCGGAAGTGTTTTATTCAGTATATCCCGGACCGCTCAGGTGAATCATTGAGATCACCTATCGAACATTTAGCTGCTCCCCATGCCGTTGTCACAACTGATAAACACTCCAGTTACCTCGCTTTAGGGAAATCTGTTCGCGAAGATGTTACCCATAAGGTAGTCAACCACAGTGGTAATGAATGCTCAGGTTCCAAGTTTATTACAGCGGACGGCACTCATACTAATCACGTCGAGAACATCCATTCCGTGATCAAACGACTACTCCGACGTTATTTTCATCAAGTATCTTGCCGGGGTGATACTGCTGGTAATAAGATACAGTTCGTTACTTTCATAACGAACTGTAATAGACACGACCCACCCATTGAACCACTCTTAGGTTGGTTGCGTGTCGCACGTTTATTGACTGCTCACGGTAGCCACGATGATCTAGTCGCGAAACTAAAACTAGATTCAAATTCTCATATATACTAGAGTCCTAGAGTGTTATTGAAATGTACTATTACTGTATTAATAATAATAATTGATTGCCTAATGTTTATCACATATTACTTACTATATTACATGTATATATATATATACAGATATATATACCTAGCACCTAGGCCTAATGTATGCATATAGTTTATTTACTTTGTTATGGTATGTTTATACAGTTATAATTGTAATGTTTTTTAATAATTTTCTATTTATAATTTAATAATTATTGAAATGTACTATTACTGTATTAATAATAATAATAATAATTGATTGCCTAATGTTTATCACATAAGTAATATGTGATAAACATTAGGCAATCAATTATTATTATTACATGTATATATATATATATATATACCTAGGCCTAATGTATGCATATAGTTTATTTACTTTGTTATGGTATGTTTATACAGTTATAATTGTAATGTTTTTTACTAATTTTCAAATTAATCAATGGAGTTTCGCAATATTTTTATCTTATTTAAATTTTGATCTCCTTTCATCTGGCGGGGGCTAAAATAAAATAAAAATAGCCTTTTTTTTTTACATTTGACCATTTTTAGAGAGAATTTTCAGAGTGTTTTTTCCGCGCTCAAGTGCTTTTTGACAATTTTGAAAAAATATTCTAAGTGTTTTATATCTCTAGTGTGTTTTTAAACACATTCAAAGAAATTTGAAACCCCTAAAAAACACCAAAAAAACGACAAAAAAAATGGGACTGGAGGGCCCCCAGTCCGGTTATTACCAATTTTAAAATGCATATGAAAAAAAATTCAAATAAAAAATAAAATGAAATTTAAAATGGATTTTAAAGTCGATTTCAAAACGATAATATATTTATATATTTTTAAATGAAATAAAAAACTAATTTTGAAATGCATATGAAAAAAAAATTCAAATAAAAAATAAAATGCAATTTAAAATGGATTTTAAAGTCGATTTCAAAACTGCAAAACGATTTTTAAAAGGCATTTTAAAACGCATTCACAACACGCAGCCCATGAGTAGGCTATCATAACAGACTGTCGTAATGGTAGCTGGCCCAGGAGTATCATATCGAACTGGCTGAGGATAGGCCTAACATGCGCATGCGCATACGGCAGGCTACCTAGTTCCCTTGCTGCTAGCTGTAGAGTACCGGTAGTGCACTACTGTTGTACTGCACTACAGCAGAAGTCAGCAAGGCCTAACATCCGATGCCTACTGTTACTGTGATACAGTACTGGAACTTGACTACTGGTACGGTACAGCAGTCAGGCACACACAGGCAGTATGACTCGTTCGTTTTTGTGACCTGAAGGTGTAGAGTACCGGTAGTTGTACAGTTCGCATTTGTAGACTTCCTCTACTGCTCTATGAGAAAGAAATGAAAAGGAATTCTATGAGAAGGAAATGTGAGTGCACGTGTACCGGTAACGATACTGACATACTGGAGCAATAGGCTGCCACTGGAGAGCCAAAGGCTCCACAGAGTCTTATGAGGAATAAATAATGTAGCCTTTTTAATGGAACTTAGCAAACCAACATAAACACAAAAGTAAAACCTCATAAGATAGCATTATGGTGTACCCCCTCGGAAGTAGGCACTTTGCTTTGATCTTTTTTAGGTCGATTTTTAAAGGATTTTTCCAGGAGAACGGCGAAAGCTAGAACGATTCTGTTTGCGCGATCTTATAGAAGGCCCGAGCGTGCACAGCAGAGAAATATTTGGCAAAAATCTGTTAATTAATTAATTTGTAATTAGCGATTAAAGATTTCTAATTGATTTTTCTCGAAAAGTATTTGGTTTTTCCCCTAGCAACGGTGTTGTTTTTTGTTCATCTCGGCAAGATCTAAAAAAAGTTCAGTCATCGCTATGGCCCTCATATTACTGTTAATTAGTACTAATTAGCCGAAAACTAATTAGCCTCGTAACTCGAAAACACTAAGAGCTATGAAAAAACGTAACATCACAAAGTTGTTCGGAATTTTATTCTACACAAAAAAGTCTCTGGCGCCGATGCCGTATCTGATGAATTATTTCACTATAGGATAGCATTTGTAGTATAACGTAAAAACTTTCGAAAATCCGACGCATTTTGATTAAGTTACAGTAATGTAATATGCCTATTCATATCAGTACATATAAAACCCCTAGTTAATCTCGTGGCGTAGTGGTCAGATAGTTAAGGCGTTGGTTGCATTACATATAGGTTACGAGTTCGAATCCCAGTCGGGAAATTTGCATTTTGGGGCAATTTATTTTCATTTGATACAAATAGACAAACCAATGAGGTGCGTACAACACATGGAACGATGAGTTGGGCCAATCATAGGGCATGGAATATCTTATTGCTCCAATGTGAGGCCATGGAATACTCTAGAAAGTTCTAGTGGATTTGATGTCCCAGATTTAGTATATAAAGGGCTGGTTTTGCCTTCGGTTATCACTTATCAAACTACTCTAGTTATCACTACTCTTGTTAAACTTGGCTCTCTCACTTAGTTTATTATGTTTCTTGTTGAAACTATTTGGCAATTCTGTTTGATAAAGTTTTGTAAACTGTAAATATACTATAAACTTCTGAACATGTACTTTTCTGAACGTCCAACTTTGGGACAGCCAAGCATTGGGAAGATGGCCGCCTAGACCGTTAGGCCGTCAGCAACGCAGGGAAATGATGTCCACAACACGCTAGCGCCCACATTAGATTAGACCGCGCACCCCCTTCGCCCTTCGAAATACTCCACTTGCCATGCAGCGCCCGATTTCCGAGGAAGGTAAGACTTTGTTCGACGTCCTTGCCCGACGTAAGACCTATAGATCAGGGTAAGCGTGATGCTGTTCTGGGACGCCGCAAATTTAGGATCAAATAATTATATTCTGACAGAGCCCCCCCATCAGTAGTACAAATCCCTGGGTTAACCTGTATATCTCAAAGGTGCGAACTATTGCCGTTCATCAGTACGCGAGTACACATTAGGTACGGACAGCATATGTTCCATAATTTAGTGATTCGTAGTACTGACCGTTTGGTACTGGTTCGCTTTGTAGAACATACATTAGTACCCCCCCCCCCCCCCCCCCCCCTCTGCCTGAACCTTAGTTATTTGATCAGGCAAGGAGTATTTCTGCTACCGGCACACCGCTTGACCTAGGGAGGTTTATTAATATCCTACCGCGCCTTGCCACGTACTGATAGGTATTTGCTGCTAACTACCGCAGCAACAAAGTTCTAGAATCAAATTTGTATACCAGATCAGCTAACGTACGGTAGCGATTAACCCCTATTTCTTATCTTACAACCAGAATCTGGTATTTGTGCCGATCACGGGTGTAGTTACTAACACCGTAATTGCCCGGTTGAGTTGTGGATAGGACGGAGAGAGTTTGACGTCATTTGTAAGTATAAAGTTCTACAAAACGCGACTAGCTTATTTTCGTAGCTAGCGCACGGTATTGTTTTTGGTCAGAAAATCACTAAAACCTAGTAAAATAATATACACCAAAATTGTTTTATTGTAACACACCCACACACACACGCCCTAAAACATATTTACCCTTAGAGTTCTACTAGTTATAGCGCACTTTAGATTACTTTTAGGCAGAATTTATCTGTAACTTACTGTTAGTATTTGTAAAATTAGGATCTGATATTTAGTTACGGCAAAAAGGGAGTATTTTATTTTGTTATTAAACTGTTGTTTTGTCAGAGCAGCGGTATTGTTACATTAGGCACGACCCTCTTTAGACTGATTTCGTACAGGGGGATCAGTATTGTTACGCTAGGTCTGTTAACCCATTAGCTCGTATATAAACCATATAAATCACACCGTGGCAAGTTACGGTATTTAGGACTGTCAGCGATAGTTAGGATTCGCTGCGCGGGGATTGTTTTCCCGTGAGTTTGGTCTGTTACTGTAACTGTACATCTGCCATACCGGTTAGAGGACAGGTTTCCTTTTGTCTAGTTCGTAGGCATTAGACCCGCTTACGTACATAGAATAGACACTAGGCTCTGCTCCTCACCAGTAGTCGTTTGTGTATTGTATCTGTTTGTTTAGATACCCTGGACTGGGATTTGTTGTCAGATACTGTACGAGCCCGTATACATTACTAGATCTTACGGTAAGATACATCGTTACTAGGATCCGGTAAGCGGTATACTACTGGACTTTACAGTGAGATATATATATATAAATATATATTGTTAGCTATTGTAAAAGGTAGGAGATATTTACAATTTAAAATTAGTAAAATTAGTAATTTGTAGAACATCCCCTGCTTCAGTAGGCTTTAGGGTAGCTAGTAGTTTCGTATTTAATATTTGACTAGCTAATAGTTAGTTTGTAGCAATTTGTTTTACGCCGTGTGTGTGCGGTGTTACTTTTCGGTACTTGAAAAGGTACATAGGGTTTAAAGACCAAGTTGTATCGGTACCTAGGAAGATTTTCGTAGAGTAGAAGTAAAACTCTCACCTTCGACTTTTCAGGACTCAAGGACTCATTTCTGGACCGCTTCGAGGATTAGACCGCTTTTCGCAAGTTTGGGAGACACAAAATTCGTCCGCGACGCCGAAAACGGAACGACCCACTCCGGTTTGTATTTGGGAATTTGCACGACTGGAAGATCAAAGGAGCGTAAGTGTTACGACTCGTGTCGTTCAAATTTAAGAAAGCATAGTAGTACTCAAAATTTGTGGGTTTCACTGTCTAATTAGTAGTGTTGTTGGTATTTATTTTCCCGTTAGACGTTGCTGTTTTGCCTATTATTTGTACTTGTTGATCTACATTTTGGTAGCGTATACCGTTATCTCACTTATTCGTACAAATTTAGCCGGTAGGCTAGATTATTATATTTTATTATATACCCTTTTGATTTTATTTGTACCGGTTAGGGTATATATATATAGTATATATATATATACCAAGATAAGTTTGACATTTCGACATTTTGACATTTCGACATTCTGATACTTTGACATTTTATTACCCGTACTTGACATATATAATAGACATGAGTGATACACCACATTCGACTCGATACCCACCTACCGACTATGACTCGTGCGACCCGGACAGATCGACAGTAGACGAACCAAGAAGGAGAACCCGAGATTCCACCGATGTCACACCGCGTGCGTCGCCGGTACCCCGAACGGAAATACCGGAAGCCGCAACGCGTGGCGACGGCAGAATCGAAGATTTCCTTACCGTCCCGCAGACCAGATCGCGGGAACCGGACATGGTAAGTTCGACTGGAAGCCAGGAGAACATTATTAGGAGTATAGGAGGACACATGGCCCAGATTACTCGAAACTTTGGGGAAGGTTTTCGCGTTTTACGCAAGTTAACCGCCCCGATGTCGAGATACGAGTTCTACACCTTACAGGTAAGGATAGAAAGTAGGGTACATGCTTCCGTAGATAAACTTAAAGGTTTACACGAACTTGCAGAGTCGCGTGGCGACAACTTTACTCAGGTAAAGATAATAGATAAGTTGGTAAGTGTGAGGGAAAGCCTCATTCAGTTTAAGTCGGTTGTAGGATCGACTCAGCAAGAACAACTCGACCAACTGTTAGGTGAGTCAGTTTCGGACGCGTTGTTACAACCCGAAGAGGAAGAAGAACTATACTGCCTGGACGGGAGGTTAGGGACGCTCACCAATTTTCTTCGTAGATGCGGAGTACAGATCGAAGAACCGGAAGTTGTACCGAGAGGGACGACGGAAGTTCTATCCACGGAAGGCTCGCGAGCCTACCAAATTCCACCACTGGATAGATCGTTCGTTAGTGTACGGAGCGACGTTGGCGACGTTGGCGAAGTTAGTAGAACAGCGTCTGTAATTACTCGACAACAACAGGAGGTCGCACGCCGACAACAAGTCGTCGAGGAAGAAGCGCAACGGCAGATGGCGCAGATCGCCATCGAAAGAGAAAAACAGCGCAGAGAGGATGTAGCGAAACTTGCGAAACTTCAAGCGCAGGCTGAGTTCGAAGCATCCGAGATGCGGAGACTGGAGGAGGACTTAGCGCGAGAAGCGGCCGCGGCGGCAGCAGCCAACAAGTTAGCACGACAGGCGGCAGCAGCCGACGAGCTAGCACGACAGGCGGCAGCTGACGAGCTAGCACGAGTTGCGGCGGTAAACGCAGCTGAGTTAGCACGGAAGAAAGCAGCATCCGACGCTCGTGCCAAGTTGGAGGCGCGACAAATAAACGCTCGTTTAGCTATACAGGAAGCGGAGTTAGCGGCACAACAACAGGAAGCAGATCGACGCGAAAGGGAGATGCAGCTCCAGTTCGAACTAAATCGCAGATCGCGCGAGGCGGCGAATGCGCAAGAGGACCTCGAACTCGACGCGAGAGATAGATCTATAAGGTCTCGAGCTGGACATGACTTGTCTGCCCAGGATCGCATGGAGACTCGATATCGCGGAATTCAGAAGCGAATCGAGGAAGGAAGTGTGGGAGTGATAGACCGAGGAGAGGAGTTCGTCGAGGATTACTGTAAACGTTTTCCCCAAGTTATTCCTATGCTCAAACCCACGACTCCAGTAAAACCGGTTATGGTTGCAAAACCGAAGGAAATATCACCCGTGCAAGGTAATAGGTTTGTTATGACGGAATCAATTCCGCAGCCACGAGCGACTTCGTCGCCGATTCTCGCAGGTAAGATAAGTAGTCCACCTACTGTAAGCCGTAGTTTACTTGTAGAGAGAGACGAACCTGCGTTTAGGACGGTAAAACAGGTGAGTAAACCATTACAAGTTAAACCTGTGACATGCTGCGCGAACCCAGTCATTTATAAACCTACAGTAGAGATTAACTCTGATGTTTTTACTAGACCTCTCACACAATGTTTAACGAGACCTACGACTTCGTGGAAGGCTTGCGAGCCTACCAAACAACAGAGAACCGTAGATCCCAGACCACAACGAACTCGACCAAGAATAATACGCCGGACGCGAACCCGCCAACCACTTTATCCGGACGACAGCGACTCATCCAGTGACTCGGAGTCGACGGAACGGGAAATATTCCGTACTGGAGCGGCTGCGGCAGCGGATTACAAACGAGAGGAGAGATCAACAAACCCATACATCGACAATCCACCACGAGAAACACCCCAACAGAAACCCACGTTGCAACCAGCGGAGGCGATCAGCACCAACAGACTCGCCGAAATAATACGACCTGTAACGGACTGACTAGCTCAACTCGAAGAACGACTCGAAGCGCAACCGTCGGATCGATCACGAACCAGCGTGGAGTTAGAACAACCTAGACAACATCGATCACCAAGGAGAGAACAGGAGACTAGACAGACTCCAAACCATCGAGAAGAAGATCCCGTTAATATTTCCTACCGACGAACAACGCGCGGAAGGGAACGACTGGACGACGCAACCGAACAGGGACGAGGACAGTTGGATTTCGTTAGCGAGATTGCGAAGTTCGCGGCTAGACACGGATTACCAGCACAACAACCGCCGAAGTTCTCTGGCAACGCGAAACACTGGCGTACATTGGTAGACTACGTAGAGTCCCAGATCGCTAAGTGTGCTTTCACCTCGACGGAGAAGTTTAATTACTTGCTCCTAGTCCTGTCTGGTGAAAAAAAAAAAAAAAAAAAAAAAAAAAATTCTGCTCTAATTAAATGGCGCCAATCAAAAAGTGAAGTAGACTACAATCTTTTCAAAAAAGCACGAAACTCATTTAACTCATCAAATAGTAAAGCTAAAAATAACTACATAAAAAATAAATTTCAATCAGCTGAAAATCCTCGAACCAAATGGAAAATAATAAATTCCATCCTAAATAAAACAGTTAAAATTTGCACTATAAAAGAGCTTATAGATAAAAAGGGAACTCTAATCAAATCAAATGAAAGAATAGCCGATTTGCTCAATTCAACATATATAGCGATGGGCGAATTTACAGGAATATCGCAAACAGTAAATAAACTTAACAAATTCCATATATCACCGGACGTGGAAGGTCAGCCCTGCTTTAGTTTTCATAATACAGATGAACTAACGGTGTATGAATACTTGTTAAAAATTAATATCAATAAATCTACAGGCCCATCAACATTACATCCAAGAATTATCAAACTAATTGCACCACAAATAGCTCGACCACTGGCATACCTAATTAATAAATCAATCACTCATTCAATTTTTCCCAATAAATTAAAGTTCACCGAGATAACTCCAGTTTATAAAAAAGGCCCACAAGACGACCCTGAAAATTACAGGCCAATTGCAGTAACAACCACACTAGAAAAAGTATTTGAAAAAATAATTTATCAACAAATAATTAATTATTTAGATAGAAATAAGCTAATAAACACCACCCAATTTGGGTTTCGTAAAAACTACTCAACTAGAGATGCACTAATATTCGCCACGGAGTCGTGGAGACAAAGTCTAAATAATGGCAATTATGTAGCTATAGCAGCCCTTGATCTTAGTAAGGCATTTAATTCACTAAACCACGATATACTGCTAAACAAACTATCTGACCTTGGTTTCCATACAACAGCTACTAAACTAATAGGTAGTTTTTTATACCCAAGATACCAAAGAGTTAAAACCAACGGCACTAAATCAACATGGCAAACTTCAGTAAGAGGAATCCCACAAGGGACTCTACTCGGCCCACTGTTATTTTTAGCGTATGTAAATAAATTAAGCAATAAATCAGACTTAGGAATAGTGCAATATGCAGATGACACCTTGCTATATTGCACCAGTGAAAATCCAAACATAGCAACAGAATTATTAGCCAATAAAATAAAAACTCTTAACCTGAAATTTAATGATCTTCACTTACAGCTTAACAATAAAAAAACAGAATTTATGTTAATATCACCAAAACCACGTTCAGATAGAATTGACAAAATAAACATGCTTCTGCCAAATAACCAAAGGATACTTACAATCTCGCAATCACAATCGATAAAATATTTAGGTGTATACATAGACAATACAATGGAATGGCGTGAGCACATAAAGGATATTTCAAATAAAATGACTCATGCAATATCAGGTCTCCGTCAAATAAGGGGACAACTGACAAAGCAGTGCAAATTATATTTATACAAAACACTAGTATTACCACACCATAACTATTGCTGCGAAATTTTAATATCACTCCATAATATTCATGGTTTCAAAGAACAACTATATTCTCTAGAAAAAATACAAAATTATGGTCTGCGGGTAGTACATAGCAAAAAAATACGGGACTTAACAGGAACAGAGTTACGGTCACAATCAAAATTGCCTACACTAAAGGCTCTAAGGGAACACTTTGCACTAAAATACTTCTACAGATATATATACAATTTATCAAAGCCATTTAACGACCTTACTCTACCATTTTTAAATAGACAGAACTCACCAGTCATAAATGCAAGAACGCACAAAATTAAAACACCGCTGTCGAAAAATAACAAAGGATATAATAGCATAATTTTAAGCATGATAAGACTATGGAACTCCCTAGATGATAATTTTCGTAGTATCACAAAATATAGCACATTTGAAAATACAATCAAAAAACACTATTACTCCCTATATGAACGAGACGCAATTACTTAGATAAAAATGGATTAATGTAAAACACATTAGTTAGAAGTCAGTTATACAATTATAAAATGTATTTATTTATTAAATTATCTTTAGGGGCGTAGTAACTTGGGTAATGTAGGGTCTGGTGCTTCAAAAGTACTGTGGTTGCCGACGCTTAATCTCAGCCAATCATAAGCTACGGTGGGCCATTCCCTCCAGGCTTCCTCCACAATTGTTTTCTCAATTGTTGAGTTTTGAGATTAAAAGATAGAATAATAATAATAATAATAGCTGAAACGATTAGCGGAAACCTTTATTGGTGTTCCAGATGCCTTTGAGTTGGCGTACGACCGTCTATATTCGATTTACGGCGGTAACGTCGCCATGGCTAAATCCATTATCGAAGACCTCTGCAGAGGAGGCAGCATTTCGAAACCGATCGATCTTCTACGACTCGAGGACGAAATAAAAAACGCTATAGGGACTTTACGGTCCATTGGACAACTCGAGTACGGTTCTCATCAGGATAATCGGTCGACTTCATCATCGACTTCGACGAGAATGGCGACGCATCGAGTACCAGCGTGAAGAGGCTGGCGGGCTATTAAAACTCACCGACGTCTATCAACTGATTTCGCGGGAGGCCGTTATCGAGACTCGATCGAATTATACCGATCATCATATCGCGGCAGAAGGGATAGCTATTTCTGTGCCGACTCGGACTAAACCGTTTCCGACGAACGCGAAAGCCGTTACCTACGCCACCCCTACTGAGACTTCTAAAGTTCTGACACCTATCGGCACCACGCAGCCACGACAACAGTTGCCGGCAGACTTTGTGGGATGCTCATACTGCGAGCGGAACGGCAGAAACTATAGCGGACATAAACTTTGTGGATGTTGCGCTTTTAAGGAGTTAGGAATCGAAGAGAGAAGACTTCGAATTCGATCTTTAGATTCTTGCTGGAGATGTACGAAGCCAGGACACATCCGGAAGGATTGCCCGAGCGACGATACATGTCCTCAGTGTGGATGTAACCATGACGCGTTACTTCACACAACTAGTCACACTCCAACCAAACGCTTTCGACAAGAGCATCCAGATAAAGCGGCTAGATGCGACGCACTATACAAGGAGCGTGCGCCGCGCGAGATCCGTACGTTTTATACGGACTGTATGGATCAGTCAGGATCATCGGACGAGGACAAGGAGGAAGACGACACTTTCTACGTGCATGCGGGTGAGGAACAGCCATCGGTAACGCTCCTCACACAGAACCAATTGAAAGGGTTTAGCGTGATTCCTATAAAGATTACCGGAACCCGAGGGAGCAAGCGTATATACGCTATCTTAGACTCTGCGTCATCACACAGTTATGTCGACGAACAAGTAGCCGATGTGGTTACGGACATGAGTCAAGGTAAGACTGCTCAGTATACTGTAAGCAGCATGCATGGTAAGAGAGCGATTCCTGTGACGAGAGTAAAACTAACTTTAGACACTCTTCTTTCCAAAGCGGAGCACAGCAAGGAGGAGTGCTCATTACTTCCGGTAAGAAATTTGACCTTTGCAGCTACGAAGGACTTTAGTAACTTGCTTGGCCCTGTGCCAGAGCAATCACCGGAAGATCGTAAGTATTTACGAAACCTTGGAATACCGGAATGTCCTGTTAATTATCGTTCCATTGCGATGTTAATTGGGACAGACCAGTTTAACTTACATCAGGTATGGGAGACACGCCCATCTGTTATTACAGCGGGCAACCCCTACGCATGTAGCACTCCCATAGGTTGGTATACTAGAGCACCAGTGCATTCACTAGAGGTAAGTGACCAGGAGGACGACGTTTTGAGTACGTGTAGTTTACTGACTAACGCAATAGATAATTCTCCTTCACACTCCTGTGGTCCAATTGTACAGACTGCACTACGACAGACTTGCGTCGCTAACGCAGACGCCACTGATACTGACGTAACTGATCTGGACACGACCACACGGACCATTGACTTACAACTACTTGCAGTAAACCAGGTTGTATCGACTACCGAAGACCAAAGGGTTGTTGCTGTGGATGATTCGATGAACGAGGGTTTTGGAAGGCTTGCGAGCCTACCGAAAAATCCAAAGGTCATTGACCCCACCCACCAGGCTTCGACACCGGTCGTTGATCTTGGAAGGCTTGCGAGCCTACCAATAGATCAAGAAGTTGTCAAACCGCCGCACGACGATTCGACGCCGACTAGTGACACCGGAAGGCTTGCGAGCCTACCAGACACATTGACTCTAGCCACCGCAGCGGACGAAGACGTGGACGAGGATCATGGCGCAGTGCAAGCAGCGCTTGACCGACTGCTGACTGAACGGACCATTCAATGGTTGGAACAGGACTCAGCAGAACCCGGTAGTTACGAGACCGCTATGTCAGAACAGGAAAAACGGTCATTAAATATTATGAGAGATACCATTCGTCAGACCGCGAATGGCCACTATGAGGTTGGCATGTTGTGGCGCAATGGACAACCTAAGCTCGTTAACAATTACCCGCTTGCTTTGAGGCGACTCAAATCAATAAGGCAGCGATTGTTGCGAGATGAGACGGCCCATATGCAATACAATGCGCAACTTCAGACGTATCTCCAAAAGGGATACGCCATTAGGATGTTAAATCCCGAGGTAACCACAGATCAGACATATTACCTGCCACATCATTTTGTTCGACACCCGGACAAACCTGGCAAGGTGCGTGTAGTCAACGACTGCGCAGCGCCTTACCAAGGGATGTCTATGAACAGCGAATTGATGGACGGGCCGAATATGAATAATTATCTCATGGGAGTCCTAATGCGTTTTAGACAACGCAAAGTGGCTTTCACCTGTGACGTAGAGGCCATGTTTCACCAGGTTAAGGCTTTGGAGCGGGACAGGGACAGCTTGAGGTTTCTTTGGTATCCGGACGGAAATTTAGAACTTCCGCCAGAAACTTACCAAATGCAGGTAAGAGTTTTCGGAGCCAGGGACAGCCCCAACTGCACCATGTACGCCTTAAAGCAGACCGCATTGGACAGACGAGACCAATTTGACCCTGAAGTAGTTCGGACAGTGGAACGAGATTTCTACATGGATGACGGCCTCAAGAGTTGTGACATTTTGGAGCGCGCTACAACCGTAGCACACCAACTCCAGGATTGTCTCACTGAGGGCGGATTCCGCCTTACGAAGTTCGCTTCCAATGAACCCGAACTAGTGAACTCATTTGACCCGACGGATCGTAGTGGAGGTGACTTGGACTTAGACCTAGAACCTCTGCCGACGACTAAAGTATTAGGACTTAGTTGGGACCCTAACACCGACAATTTTAGGGTACGTGTAAGGTCCAACGACCAAACTAGACCTCTCACTAAGAGGACTTGCTTATCGACCATGAGTCGATTGTATGACCCATTGTGTTTCATTAGTCCAGTGATCCTACATGCTAGGATCATACTCCGCAGCATTTGGCAAGCCGGACTGGAATGGGACGACCCCATCCCTGGGACTGGGAAGCCCAACTGACGTTCCTACAAGATTATACCATACCAAGGGTATACTTTCCTTTGCAGACCACCTTTCCTGCCGATTTAGAGCTTCACAGCTTTAGTGACGCTAGCAAGGATGGATTGGGGGTTACTTTATACCTTAGACGACAAGTGACATCGGACAGCTACGATGTGTCTCTCGTTACTTCTAGGGCTAGAACAATGCCGTTGAAGTATATGACTGTACCTCGTGGAGAGCTGCAAGCCGGGACGATATCCACCGATATTGTCAGTCTAGTTCAACGCGAGCTGGAGGCTAACTTGAAGGTCACATATTGGACGGATGCGACGTTGGTACTTTGGTACATAAACAACGAAGCATTTGAGTTCAAGACTTTCGTAGCCAACAGACGGGCTGAAATATTAGACCGGTCGCTCAAACAAGATTGGCGTCACTGTCCAGGGAAGCTGAACCCAGCTGACATCGCGTCACGGGGGATGCAACCGCTTGACTTTTGTAAACCGGACAATAAATCCTTTTGGTTTAGAGGACCCGATTTCCTACAGCGACCATCAGACGACTGGCCACCGTTATTCGTCGCGACAACCAATACCATACCAGAGGGTGCCGAGATAAAAATCGACAAGGTTGTCAAATCAAAAGCGAAAGCCAACGCCAAGGTCAAGAGGAAACAAGGACGGACGAAATCTGATGACCTGGACGCCAGACCTGACATTACGCCAGACGTCTCACCAGAATCTCGACCAGACGCTCGTATGAATCTTTCGTCGGATGTTCCGCGGGAGATTTCACCAGACGTTTCGCCGGATTGTTCACCAGATTACTCGCCAGATTATTCACCAGAAGCGACACCAGATTGTTCTCCGGATTGCTCGCCAGATTGTTTTATGAAACTCTCGACAGAATGTCTACCGGACGTCTCACCAGACTTTCCACCAGACATCTCGACAGACTGTCCACCAGACTTTGGACCAGACTTTCTGACAGAAGTTACGCCAGACTTTCTTTGGGACCGACGACAGGACATTTCGCTGGAAGTTCCGCGCTATGTCTCACCAGACGTCTCACCAGACTGTTCACCGGACGCTTCACCAGACTGTC
This sequence comes from Nemertoderma westbladi, assembly GCA_032718475.1. Taxonomy (NCBI): domain Eukaryota; kingdom Metazoa; phylum Xenacoelomorpha; order Nemertodermatida; family Nemertodermatidae; genus Nemertoderma; species Nemertoderma westbladi. The sequence goes on along the minus strand of JAUCBJ010009048.1, from coordinate 121,138 downwards.
TACTAGACACTCCAGTAGAAGACCCATTGGAGCGGACTATTAGAAACTTACCGAATTTGACTTCTTTGGACGACAAAGGTGTGGCCACAGCGATCACACTCCGCTCCACGAAAATTATTGACTTACCACCTACAGGTAAACGTGTGACTAAGGTTAGGAAGCTTACAGGCTCACAGGAACACACTGGTACTGTAGAGTTGAAACCGTTACTGCCAGTCGACACATTAGGAGCGGACGGTAAAGGTAAGACCGTAGAGATTGACATACTTGGGGACTCAGACAAACCTACCGGAACGCCCGTGGGCCTACCAAGTCCAAACAAGTATCCACACTATGACTATACCTTACCTGATGACGTCACTAACACTTACGTTGACAGGATAGTAAACCTAACTAGATCATGGACTGACGCGTGCCGCAAGTTAGCATGGCTCAAACGTTTGAGACAATATGCCAGAGGCAAACGCGACTTTCCTAGAAGACTTACCTTAAAGGAAGTTGGTCATTGTGAAGTTGATATCATTCGCCATTATCAATTGCGATATTTCGCACGAGAATTCACAGCGATCAACCAAGGTAAACAGATCAAGTCTTCACCGATTTTGAGTTGGAGTCCGATTATTTACCGAGGCTTACTTTGTCACAAGTCCAGACTCCAAAACATCGACTTTGCACTTGACTTTAGGTATCCTATCATCATACCGCAACACCATGAATTACAGCGCGCTATGATACTGGACGCACATGTACAACTCAAACACGTGGGTAGACATCACTGTCTATCACACTTATGATCGAGGTTTGTACTGATTAGGCCTAGTAAGGCACTGAGTTCGGTAACACGGAACTGTATGATTTGTAAAAAGGTGCACCAAGAAATGAGTGAACTACCACTAGCGAGATTACAGGCATTTAGACCCCCTTTCACTGAGAAGGGGATAGACTGTTTTGGACCCATAATCGCGAAACGCGGAAGGGTACAGGTAAAACGTTGGGGATTGATCTTCACTTGCATGGCCAGCAGAGCTGTCCATATTGAGCGTGTGACAGATTTGACCACCAATGCCTTTATCCTAGCCTTACGGCGATTTATCGCTAGACGTGGATTGGTCAAATCCATTTATTGTGACCAAGGGACAAACTTTGTGGGTGCTCGGAACGAAATAACCAGAGCTTTAAAGAAGTTGGACCAAAACCAGATTTCCGAGGAACTACGCCCTCACCGTATTGTTTGGTATTTTAATACTCCAGACAGTCCGTGGAGAGGCGGCGTTTGGGAAAGGCTGATTGGCTCAATTAAGACAGCTATGGCTAAAGTAATACCGACGCAACACATATTGACAGACGACCAACTGACGACGTTACTAATAGAAATCGAAGAGATTTTGAACACTAGACCGATCGCTTTGATCCCAGACAATAACGACGCACAGTTTGCCTTGACACCAGCACACCTGCTTATGCAGGCGCCGACGACATTGTTGCCCATTTCGGTACCCGTTAATAGCGACGGATACGGCAACAAAGCTTGGAAAATCACTCAATTGCTTGCAAATAAATTCTGGGAAATATGGCAGAAATATTATTTGCCCTCTATTTCAACCAGAACCTCTTGGTATCTTAATACCCGATGTTTGAGACGCGGTGACCACGTTTTATTGGCTGAAGCCAATCTGAAAAGACGGTTTTGGCTGACTGGAGTCATTTTGACCACGCACCCTACATCTGGTGTAGTGAGGACAGTTACTGTAAGGACTATCGACGGCCGTACCGTAGACAGACCTGTACAACGTCTCGTGCTCCTTGAGGAGACTAGAAACGAGACAGGAGACTACAAATCTCCACCCAATATTAGTAAATAGAGATGTGGGACCCTTTGTTGGCCGCCACATAGACTTACCGTATTTTAGTAATTTAGTATTTTGTATTACTGTATGTGCATTTGTAATCCTCTTCACTGTAGATAGAGACAGCAGTGGAATTCCATTGTCTTTATATGTGAACATGGAGGGTAGTACCCTTATGTATCACATAGGAGCGGGATTGTGTGTACAGTAGGAATGGAATTCCACTTGGAACCCACAGGTGAGACAATTTTCAAAAATTATTAGACAAATCCATTTAGTTGGATTTAAATTTAAGAAAAATGATTCTCCAGTGAATGCGAATTCTAGAATACAACTAGATAAAAATTAAAATTGGGGAGGACAAGAGCGGATGGAAGGCTTGCGAGCCTACCGATAAATTTTTTTTGGAAAAAGAAAACCGGCCTTGTTCTACGTAGTCGTGTCTACTATTATTTAGACCGAATTAATTCTCGACTGCATTATTTCTTTGGGAATGTAGTTTGGGAAATTAAAAGGTGAGTATTTTAGACTCGCGGCTAGTTTACCCGGAATTCGTTTTTTATCGGCACATTTTTTTGGATTAGGAGCCAGTGCGAAATCACGCGAACCCGAAGTCATTAGGCAAATGGGTAGGGGTTTTAGAGCAAAGTTGAGCCAAAAGCCGACAAACTCTAAGTCACCTCACATCTAACCTCTATTTTGTGCTTCATATAGTAGAAACACTACATATACAGGGATTCACGCAGGAACAGGAGCACCAGGCACCGTTTAATCGTTATGGAGCCAAAACTTTAACGTGTTTGAAGTGGAGAGTATGGCTACTAGTACAGCCAAGCTCGCTAAGTCCAAGGCGGATCCAAACATCACGCGACAGCGATTGGACGCTTATAACAAAAGAGCGGAGGAGTTACGCGCGGAGTTCAAAGCGTTGTACCCCTACGATGCGTTATGCGACGCCAGTGACGTTTGCGGGGACCCGAGACACAGAGATATTTTATAGACGCGCTCGAGGAGCGGATCCGGAAACCAAGGACGCGTTCTCCATTTATAAACTGTTCTATAAATGTGAAGGATGTATGCGTGAGCAAGACAACGCGATTCCTATGCGCTTGAACCCGGAGAACCCCGAGCCGATATTAGCGCGTTGCCCAAACCACCAAAGTCTGCGTTACCAAGAAGGCGGTCGTTTCATTTCCCGGTATTCTAGAACCGCAGGCAACTCGACTACTAGAGGGCGTGGACGAGCCCGTTCAGCCAAGGAATAGGAGAGCGAGAGAAAGGAAGGCTTGCGAGCCTACCGTTAGCAATTAGTGCTCAGGAGAAGATATCTAGACCAGTATGACGAACTATTGAGATCGTCAGGAGGACACTTTAAGACTTATTTGAAAGATTATTAGCGCATTATGTTTATTTTATATTTGGACTGATTTAATTTAGTGAATTTATTATGTATATTTACAATATATAAAACTTATTGAAAGATTTGAAATTATTTGTTCGATTTGTTTTGATTTATTTTGTTCTGATAACTACTGAGGCCTGAGGCCGAAGTAGTTATACATGATTTATTTGCTGAAGGTATTGAATGTTTCATGCATCGTGTCATTTTCTGATGACACGGACCCCCCCCTCCCCCCCCCCCCCCCAGATTTTTCTACAAATCTTTATTATTTTGCTTAAAAATTTGAAACACAACTAGTTCCACTCACCGTGGTTGACCCCATGGGTATTACTACACCTTGGGTCACACCTGACAAATTTAATTATAAGCATGTTTTATAGTGTTTTAAGCGTACTGTAACAATAGTAATTGAATTCTAGAATGTTTTATATTTATTATAACCACTTGCACAAAGTGCATAACTGTCGAATAACAGTACTTTGTCGCTATGAGTGATGTTTCACGTCATTCACATTTAAGATTGTCGAATGATTTAAATATAAAGGAAATTGGTGCAAAATTATGATTTGAAGAGAATGCAATTAACTATGCACAGTCATCCGGATTGTTACCTTCTGCAAACGCTGAATCAACATGTAAGTCAGAAGGATGTACTTATAGTGCATACATTTGGAGGAGAATGAGATATGGATTTCCTAGGTTGACCTGGCGCTGTAGGGGACCTCACAAACATCAAAGATCAGCTCGTGAAGGTACGTGGTTCAGTTCGAGTTCTAATTTGCTTGTGGAGCAAATTTTCTGGATCATGTTCTTTTTTATAATCAACATGTCCGCTAGAGTCACACTACGATTGCTTGATGGACTGGTAGGAAAGTCTATGACTAAGATAGTGGATACAGACCCCATGAAGGCGGAATTTTCGATTTCGCCTTTAAATTCTTTTAATAATCGTTTTAAAAAAGTTGTTTTTGCGAAATCGCACCCTCCACATCGTGGCCATTCTTCACATTTGTCGTAATTTTTTCATATTATTAAAAAGTTTGCGTTGCAAGGATTCCAAATATGTAACAATATCTGAGTTTCATTGAGAAACAGCTGAGATATAGGCGTTCAAAGATTACAAGAGCGATCATTCGCTGTAGGCCATTTATTCGGTACCGGTACTAGTGTGTTTTGTGCACACCCCCCCCCCTCAAATTGTTTATACTAGCTAGTTTTTGTTACTTAAAAAAAAAATGTTCTAGAACATATTGTCTGTTCATTTTTTTTTATTAATTTTGTTCTAGAACAAATAATTATTGTTCTAGAACAAAATTAACTAATTAGGTATTTTTGAAGTTATTAAAGCTAGTTTTTTTTTTTTATATGTTGTAGAATATTTCGTCTATTTGTTTTTGTAAAAAGTAATGTTCTAGAACAAATATTTTTTGTTCTAGAACATTAAAAAAAATGTTATTTTGTGGTGTTTTTTATTTGATTAGTTTACACTCAGATTCGACACATTTACTAATAACTACAAATTTTCATTGTAGCTAGTGATTTTTATTAAATATGTAATACAAAGATAACATACAGTAGAATAGAAAAATTAACAAAATTTACAAATTAGCTAGTTTTGTTGTTTTTTTTTGTTCTAGAATAAATAATATTTGTTCTATAACAAAATTTTTATATTAAATGAATAGATAATATGCTCTAGAATATTTTTTTTTAAAAAGGAAACAAAAACTAGCTAGTTTAAAAAATTTATACAAAGAAAACATACAATAAAAATGAAAAAGATAAACAAATTAGCTTGTTTTTTCTATTTTTTGTTCTTGAACAAAAAATATTTGTTCTAGAACAAAATTTTTATATTAAATGAATAGATTATATGTTGTAGAACATTTTTAAAAAAAAAGTAACAAAAACTAGCTAGTATAAAAAATTTGAAGGGGGTTTGCACAAAACACACTAGTACCCATTTATTATATTTAATAAATACACAAAATTCTAGAACGTGTTATTTATTTTATGAGTTGGTGGGCAACAACGGTATTCCTATCAAATATCTCTATTGTGTTGCTATTCATACTTAAACAAAATGTTCCAGAACATTGTGTATTTATTAAATAGAATAAATAGCATTTGGTGAACGATAATTCTTGCAATCTTTGAACGCCTATATGTTGTATCTCAGCTGTTTCTCAATGAAATTGAATATATTGTTACATATATAGCCATATATAACACATATACCGCCTGTCTGCCAGACATGGCCTTGCCTTATGGTTGACTGGGGACTGTGGAGTGATATACTGACCAATACCGGTACCGTATGACTGAGTACTGCAACCAGTCCAGTCAGCCATCCATACCGTACCGTAGTCTCCATACCGTACCATAGTCGTAGTCGTACTACTTACCTATCAGTCACTATCTGTTACTCACCCTCTGCTGTTGTTACACCATTATTGCTTTGTATATTATATTATGTTATGTTATTCCTATTAAGCTTCTTTCTTACCTTGCCTCCAGCCTCCACCATCCTGCCTTAGTTCTGGCGTGGTGGCAGTCATTGTGTTCGACTCACGTCTTCCCTATTCAACAGCAGATCTCACCTGTTTGCCCTCCACTCAACTACTACCTGCAGACTCCCCACCATGGCATTTACCAGCACCTTGAAGCCCCCCAAGCTCGTACCCCTCGACAAAAGTGAGACGATAAACTCGTTCGAAGTGTGGCATCACAACTTAACATACTCGCTCGCTTTGCAACCACAGTTTACCCATCTTACAGCCCCTGGTTATCAAAAAAGAAAGACAGGCATCTGGCTGTTATCTTTGTTGACTTCTTCAAGGCCTTTGATTCAGTCTCTCGCTCACGCATGTTCAGCATACTTTCATTATATGGGATTCCTGATGAAATTATTGCAGCAATCAGATCAGTATACGATGGTTCGACAACATTTGTGTCTACTGTTGACGGTGACACAGAACCATTTGAAGTGTTATGGGGCGTCCTCCAGGGAGACACACTTGCACCATTCTTGTTCATAATTGTTGTTGACTATGTTCTACGCATGTCCTTAGATCATCATAATGATGATGGGGTGATGATAACTCCACCTACTGGCTCCAGAAGTCGAGGAAATCCTGCCAAGTACCTAACTGATCTAGATTTTGCTGATGTCTTAGGAGTACTCTCAGAATCACTAGAGGGAGCCCAACGGCTCCTCAGCTCATTAGAACATGCTGCTTCTAGTGTTGGTCTTTTTATTAACTCCAGAAAGACTAAAATTTTGACAGTTAACTTTGAAAGTCCTCAGCAAGTCTCTGATCGGATGAGCATAAGCTCAAAAGATGGTATGCTTGAGCATGTGGATGACTTCTGTTACCTGGGATCATGGATCCGGAAGTCAGATGAGGACCTTCGAATACGTAAGGGAAAGGCATGGGCAGCCTTGAATAGGCTTTCCAGGATTTGGAAGTCACCGAGAATTAATCGGACAATTAAGGTCCGATTATTTAGAGCAGCAGTAGTTCCAGTACTCCTCTGTGGGAGTCCATGCTGGGCTCTAACTGCTGAGGACACCAAATCTCTGGATGGCACTTTCACAAGAATGTTACGCCGGGTTCATTGTGTCAAGTACAATGCACACATCTCCAACCAGACACTATATAACATTGGAGGTGTCTCATTGGTTTCCCCAAGCTTGACACTAGAACAAAATCGCCTCCGCTTTGCAGGACATTGCTTTCGCCGTGAGGACCAGCCAGTGCATAATCTTGTACTTTGGCAGCCTTATGGAGTAAATAAGCATGGTGGACAGCCCATGACTTTCTTGAGACGCATCTTAAAGGACACTGGCCTTGAAGATGCGGATGATCTAGCAAATGTCATGGGTGATAGGGAGTTGTGGCGGTGCAATTTTGTCGATAAGCTGGTACAGCAATCTTAATGATGCAGCTGCAATGCAGCATGCCGATCCTAGTAGTAGTAGTTTCATTGCCCAGGCTCATCTTGTCCACGTTGATGACGACTATGAATCCTTCAATCATTCCAACGCCACCGATGAGCCCACTCCTGGACCAGTCTCCAACCCGTCATCGTGCGCCAAACTCCCTCATTTATCACATACTTTAAGGATGATACCACAATCGAGCTTGGTGTAGCAATTACCTGAGGTTCACGGCAAGTTCCCATCAAAGCAGACGGATCCCCCATGCATGATGTAATTGGCTAAGCTTCATTCGATCTTCTCTGCGACGACCTCAACTTGTCATTCCAGGGTCTCATCGTAGCTAGCCTCAGCGTCCTTCTATTGGCTGGTATGCCATTCCTGTCTACGAACGAAATTACGATACACCCCACACAGTCCTTAGTGTCATTTCACGACAATTCCACCCAATACCCGCCTAAGCCACCCCGCGGGCCCATGATCCCCCGCACATCAACTCAAGTACTTTGAGCCCCGGTCGAGTCCTCCATCTTCTTGCCCGGTGAATCACTCACTCTGTCCCTATCTTCCCATTTACATACGACATGGACCCCCATATCGTTTGCTCACCCCCTTCCAAGCCCTCCACCTAACCATGGTTCCCCCCATGCAGCTCAACCTAGTCCACGGCTCGATCACTATTCCCAACCCGTCTTTATTCAGGGCAACTCACACATATGTTCCATCATACCCACTACAATTGCACACCCCCAACCACCAACTCAAACCCTCCCGTGTCCCGAAATTCGCTCTATAATGTCTGGTCCCATAACTACTCCAACTCCCCACATCCAGGCTGTACAACTCTATCCCAATGGTATCCTCTCCCACAGAGAACGCATGGCATTCCACAACGTCCTTCAAAGATTTTCCTCCGCATTCGATCCCACTTATTCCAGCTACAACGGTTCCACCAGACCATTCGAAGCCATTGTGTACGTCTCTCCGATGTTACCACCATAACATAAGGGACGTGTACCCCAATACGCCCGCAACTGCCTTGTCGAGCTCCAGGAGCTATTTGACTCTCTCGAATGCCTTGGAGTATTTATCCGCCCAGAGCTCACTGGCATTAATGGTCGAGAGTCCCGACTCAAACAGACTACAGCGGCCAAGAATGCCGTTAAGGCTGCATCTAGGTCCCTAAACAGGCAGTACTCTGCTAATCTACAGGAGCTAATAAACCAACAGGTTGATGCCATCAATGATGCTGACGACAGCAGGCAATCATCCCAGGCATGGAAATCGATCAATCTGCTTACTGGGCAGAAAAGCCAACCAACCACCAAGGTTAAGGCTGAATCACCAGCCGATTGCCTCAATGGTTGGAAAGCCCACTTTGAAAAGCTCCCCAATAAGGCTCTGGCTGTTATCTTTGTTGACTTCTTCAAGGCCTTTGATTCAGTCTCTCGCTCACGTATGTTCAGCATACTTTCATTATATGGGATTCCTGATGAAATTATTGCAGCAATCAGATCAGTATACGATGGTTCGGCAACATTTGTGTCTACTGTTGACGGTGACACAGAACCATTTGAAGTGTTATGGGGCGTCCTCCAAGGAGACACACTTGCGCCATTCTTGTTCATTATTGTGGTTGACTATGTTCTACGCATGTCCTTAGATCATTATAATGATGATGGGGTGATGATAACTCCACCTACTGGCTCCAGAAGTTGAGGAAATCCTGCCAAGTACCTAACTGATCTAGACTTTGCTGATGACTTAGGAGTACTCTCAGAATCATTAGAGGGAGCCCAACGGCTCCTCAGCTCATTAGAACATGCTGCTTCTAGTGTTGGTCTTTTTATTAACTCCAGAAAGACCAAAATTCTGACAGTTAACTTTGAAAGTCCTCAGCAAGTCTCTGATCGGATGAGCATAAGCTCAAAGGATGGTATGCTTGAGCATGTGGACGACTTCTGTTACCTGGGATCATGGATCCGGAAGTCAGATGAGGACCTTCGAATACGTAAGGGAAAGGCATGGGCAGCCTTGAATAGGCTTTCCAGGATTTGGAAGTCACCGAGAATTAATCGGAAACTTAAGGTCCGATTATTTAGAGCAGCAGTAGTTCCAGTACTCCTCTACGGGAGTCCATGCTGGGCTCTAACTGCTGAGGACACCAAATCTCTGGATGGCACATTCACAAGAATGCTACGCTGGGTTCATTGTGTCAAGTACAATGCACACATCTCCAACCAGACACTATATAACATTGGAGGTGTCTCATTGGTTCTCCCAAGCTTGACACTAGAACAAAATTGCCTCCACTTTGCAGGACATTGCTTTCGCTGTGAGGACCAGCCAGTGCATAACCTTGTACTTTGGCAGCCTCATGGAGTGAATAAGCATGGTGGACAGCCCATGACTTTCTTGAGACGCATCTTAAAGGACACTGGCCTTAAAGATGCGGATGATCTAGCAAATGTCATGGGTGATAGGGAGTTGTGGCGGTGCAATTTTGTTGACAAGCCGGCACAGCGTTCTTAAAATGCAGCTGCAATGCAGCATGCCGATCCTAGTAGTAGTAGTAGTAGTAGTATGGTCGAATATCTTAACCCCAGCTTCCTGGTTGCTAAATGATTAGTACACGATTAGGAACCACATTTATCAAAATCGTTCAGTACTGCAAACCCCAACCCGGGCTGCTCCCTGACATTGAGTCCACCCTCCAGTCCCTTGGGTGATTTAAATACCTCATTAAGGCGGATCTCACTAGCGCCTTCTACCAAATCCCCCTCCAGCACCATGCATTTCTGCAGCGTATCGACGCCCTCGTGTCTACCGCCGATGTGCTATGGGCATGCCTGGCAGCGAAACCACATTAGAGGAGTTGATGTCCCATGTCCTCGGCAATCTACTCCTCAAAGGTTCCATAGTTAAACTCGCTGACAATCTCTCCGCTGACAAATCAGAGACCATCTCTGACCTCCTCAACAATTTTAATGAGCTTCTCCACACTCTCCATCATGCCGACCTTCGTTTATCCGCAAAGAAAGCTGTTATCTGTCCTCAAACTACTACCATTCTCGGTTGGTCGTGGTCCAATGGTTCAATATCTGCGTCCTCCCATGTTACATCGGCACTATCCCACTGTCCCATCCTCCAATGGTCCAAGATCTCCACTCTTACTTGGGATCCTACAAGATCCTCGCTCGCATTCTCCTGCGTTGTTCAGCACTTGTTGCTCCACTTGAGTCCCTCCTCACGGCCAAACCTGGTGATACAGTGGCTTGGACTCCCAAACTGGACTCCGTCTTTCGTCGCTCTCAGGCTGCCATCCAGTCCTGTCACTCTGTATCCATCCCTCGTCCAGCCGACGAGCTCTTTCTCGTTACTGATGCTGCCTCCTCCATCAACGGCCTCAGCGCCGTTTTATACACGAAGTACGATAAGGAGCTCCTCCAAACTGAACAAATTCTACTCCACCAAACTGAAGACTCACCCACACTCCTGGCTCCCATGTGAGTTGCACTTGCCATCACCGCGTCTGTTCAACACTTCCTCCCTTACCTAATCAGTTCTACCCGGCAATCCCACGTTCTTACAGACCGTAAGCCTTGTATGGAAGCATACTGGAAGTTGTCCCACAGCACCTATTCCTCAAGCCCTCGTCTACTCCTCAAGCCCTCGTCTATCAACCTTCCACAAACCTTCCTGCTGACTTCCAGAGCCATAACTTTGTCCCATGTTCTCTGCAGTCTTGTCAAGTCTGTTCCTTTGTTGCGTCTACAGCCAACAACCCAGTGGTTCGTCTCGCCGCTGACCCTCCCACCACCCACGATATCCATGACTTCACCATATTGCTTTGCATCAACCGACTACCCCGATCCCTGCCTCACTCTATGCTAGTTGTCCCGCTTTATTCGCCACCCAATGGGAATGTGCCGACCTCACCCGCATCACCAAACACCTCGCTTCTGGCACTCGTCCATCCAAGCGTGACACCCATAGTCGTGACATAAAACGATACCTCGGCATCTGTCTCTTGCCCCCTCTGGTCTCGTCATTGTCTGACGCCAGCTTGCCTTCACCTCACCGTATGATGTCATCATCATCCCCCGCCCTTCTGTTGCTGGTCTCCTCACGTCGCTACATATTGAACTCCATCACCTGTCCCAGTCTCAACCTCATACAACCTTCTCCCGGTACTTCCATGACCTGGATCTCGACCGAGCCCTGGATGAGGTCTCCTCCCAATGTCACCAGTGTGTCGCCCTGGCCACTGCCCTCCGGCGCGTCATTCCCCATTCATCACTCGACCCCTCACCCATTGTTGGTCAGTCATTTTCTGCTGATCTACTCCACTGCAGCAGTCAACAACGTATTCTCCTCATTTGGAAGATTGTCTCCTCCTATACCAATGCTGTCATAATCCCTGACAAACAGCAAGACACCCTTTGCCATGCCCTTATTACATTAGCATTCGGATTAGGCCCCCTTAGTGCCCCCCCCCCCCGTGGTTATTCGCACTGATCCTGTACCCGGCTTCCAGGCCCTCATCGGTGATCCCATTTTGAAATCCCATCATCTCCTGCTTGAAGTTGGAGCCTGTAAAAACATCAATAAAAATCCCATCACCAAGCACGCTATTGGCGAATTACTCGCTGAGTTGCTTAAACTCTACCCAACGGGTGGTCTGATTTCCTCCACGTCCATCACCATAGCTGTTGCCCACCTCAATGCTCATCTTCGCAAACCCGGTTAATCAGCACGCGAGATCCTCTTCCAATGCGATCAGTTCACCGGTGATCAGATCCCATTGACTCACTCTGATCTCATCACTACCCAACATGATCGACGTTTTGCGAACCACGAGTCCAGTGCCCACTCCAAGGTATACAGCCCTAGAGCCCTCCCCGGGTTCACATCACTCTATGTGGGCGAATTTGTACACCTCTACTCAGATTCCCCAAAGTTCGGTGCACAGCCCAGATACATTGTCAGTGCTACAGACGGCAGCTGGTGCTCCATCCAAAAGTTTATTGGCAACCAGCTCCACGCCCATGCATATAGAGTACCCCAATCAGATTGTTTCCTGGTTCCATGTCTCACACCTCCCACCGCATCTTACAACATATTGCGAGCTCATTGACGAGCCCCATCCACCCACTGGTCAAGCCATGATGCCCAACCAGGTCCAACCCCCTGTGGTCATTCCCGATCCACTTCCGGGCCTGCCCCAGAACCAACCTACCAATCCCATGGGTAACGACTCCCCTGATCCCATACCACAACGCCCCCACAGGGAGCACCACCCACCCCAATACTATGGGTTCCCACGACACACCCCTTTTCGTGCATCACCCACACACATGGCTCGACCCATCCTCACACTTGCACAAATGACAGATTTCCGCTCATGCAAGCCATCCGCCTTACTCAGTTATTAACATTTAACTAACTGTTTGTGTGTTACAAGACTTCGTAGTTTTTAGTTTATTGTTTTAGCCCTTACCCTTGGGCCCCCCTTAGGTTCCCCTGCCGGATTATTTTGACTGTTTAGTTTAGTTTTTTTCTAGCTTACTATGGACCATTCTTCAAAGCAATGATTTATAACGGACCTGTCATATGCGACATTATGCCCCATAGCTTACCGGGCAGAGCGCTTGACTGGACTCCTAAGGGTCCCAAGTTCAATCTACGAGACCCAACCCTTTTTGCAATTTATCTTAAGTATAACAGTATCCTCAATAGCCTTTGTTTTGTGGCAATTTTTTTTTCTCTTTGTTTTGATTATCAGTACTAATTTTGCTTGCCATTTTGTACATACCCAAATATGGTACTTTACGGGTTATAACAGATTAACATACCATAGGTAGAGGTGGTATTTCCTGTTTCGCCAACGACGAAAAGTGAAAGAAGTTGCGCCAGGCGGTTTAGATCATACCACCTGTCTGCCAGACATGGCCTTATGGTTGACTGGGGACTGATATACTGACCAATACCGGTACCGTATGACTGAGTACTGCAGCCAGTCCAGTCAGCCATCCGTACTGTAGTCGTACTACTTACCTATCAGTCACTATGTGTTACTCACCATCTGACTGTTGTTACACCATTGTTTTGTATAATATATTACGTATGTTATCCCTCTTACGCTTCTTTCTTACCTTGCCTCCTGCCTCCACCATCCTGCCTTAGTTAGTTCTGGCGTAGGATATAGGCACCATGCGGTTAACTTAAATTTTATTTTACTTTATTTAGTATTAGTTAAATCTAAAAGTACAGTGTATTATGAAAAATTGTTAATTTGCAGTTTATACTGTAATTTTGCTTTTTCATTACATAAATTACGTACTTTAAAGCCCATTCACATCCAATGGAATGGTACACCACACGCACGGTGTACCGCAGGGCCAGCGGTACAGTGCTGACCCTGAACGATCCAACAGGTAGTTGTGCGCTTAACCGCGCAGTTTACCACAGCCAATTTAAACAATGTTAAAACAATTAATGTAATTTCCTGTTTAATTCACAGTCAACAGATAGATGTCAATCATTTACCGCAACAGTACTGTTAGGTGTGAATGAGCTCCGGGTAGTGTACCACTGGCTTACTGCTTCAATACCACGAGACTACTTTACGACTCACGAAAAGTTGGATGTGAATGCTGAATGGGGCGTTAGGCCTTTGTTATAGTGCGTTAATTAGGGGGCCTACTGTAGTTCTGGATTCACATGACCAAGCTAGATTTACCTCACCCCCTATGTATTATTAAACGTACTGTATTTGGACAAGGATTGACGGATATGATTCGATCGGCAATACACCATTCTGGTCTGATCAGGATGGTGTTGCCGATCGAATAAAAATAGGCCGCAATCAGCAATACGGCCTCAATGCTGGGTACCATGGACCACGCCATCTCCAGCAGCATCCATCCTGGGTACCATGGACCCCTCCCTCCACCCTGGGTAGACCCCACCCTCTCCTACAGCCTCCATCCTGGGTACCATGGACCCCGCCCTCTCTGATGGCGACGGCCTTTATATATGAGGACCTGTCTCCTCCTCCAGCACCTGCTAACAACACGGAATAGACTACCTTTATATATATATATTATTATTATTATTTTTAATTAAATTATGTGTGCAATTATATTGTCTTTGTGCTCTGTAACTTTAATTTTAAATTGTTTGATTAACTTACACTTCTATTCTATGTAGAAGTAGAAATGAACTAGGGTCATATGGTGGATTTTTTTGTGGTGTCGGTTAAAGTACAGAAGAGTACATCCAACATTCGGTATGTAGGCAACATGGGCCAAACTAGTAGGCTTTAGTAAACAGCAACTACTGACCGGTATATACTGCAGTAATCTAGATCGCTAGGCAATAATATGTGTAAGATAGAAACTGAAAGTATTTTCTTTCTTTCGGTAAAACTGAAATATCTGAGGTTTGATGTTAGTAGGCCTACGGTGAGGCATTCACATACCAGGTACCAGTACCAATTCTTACAGATTTTCAGAAATAGAGGCAAAACTAAATCCGCGTTTGCGCTTTGGACTGAATCCCAGGGTATATTTACCAATACCAGTAAGATTCCAGGAATTGAGGGTAAGAAGCCCCTTGGAGCTGCTTGGGACCGAATCTAGCTATGCTAAAGTGCAGAATTTAGTTTGAAACTTACTAGTCCATGGGCCAGCCAGCATAGGGGATACTTTTTGGTAACCACCCGGAACTTATATTTTTGAGAAGACCTAGCTTCTGGCCATTCATTTTGATATGATAACAAATCTGAATCGGTAGCTGACTTTGTGTTATCACCGGTTGTCATGGAAATGGTAAAACAACAAACATGATGTGGTATTCTAATAACTCAATATAAATTCATCGCATCTTTTGAAAAAGATAGCTACTGGTCTTACAATTCTAAATGTGACATAAAATTCTGGAATATAATTATTGTTACCATGGGAACGCTGCTAAATTAAAACTGACAAGTTTTAGTAAAATAGCTACCATTCTAGAACAATACCATTATTTTAAAAACAAATTGCCACATTTGATTGAATATTAGTTTTGGAAAATTTTGGTATACTGAGAGCTAAACCTGTTTTGTTATAACGGTGATATATGGTTCCAAAGATATACCCATGTTTGAAATATTTTTATTTTTCATCAATTTAATCTCATTCCACTCTGTTTCAAAATAATGACTTTATAACAAATATTTATGCCAATAAAAAACAATCAAGATGTGACTAACCACTTTACTTTTACAAATCACTTTAGATTGACAAGTGACATCTAAATGGCATTTCAGACAACACTCCTTCACATGTTACCATGACTACCACTACAGATGCAATTGAAGATGACGCAGATATGACACAAACAAATGACTTGACACCTACCACAAAAGAGAGGTTAGTTCTTTTAGTATATTCACTTCAATTTATATATTTATCATAATTGTTCCTAGATGATTTCTGCAAAGACGATTCCTTCGATAATGACATTTTTGAATACTAAATCCTCTTTATTTAATCCTCCTTGGCCGGGGGCATATTCCCAAACCTTACACTATTAGGAAAAAATCATGTAAGGAATGGAGATAGGGGTCGAACTAGTTTAAGAGTTTTATACTCAGTTTGCAGGTACAGTAGAAACTGTTCTAAACGCTGTAAGGAATGGAGAAATTGGGTGAAATCATGTAAGGGTTATTACAGCAACACCAACAGTATTAGATGAGTAGACTTAACATTTGATACAGAACGTATCTGCCTACAAAATAAACTTCATTGCACTGAGTTGTACAAATTCAAGTAATGCACCAAATGGAAGGAGGCGGAATTGGAATGAACTGATGCACTTGACACCTCAGATGATGAAGGTGATTTCTAATACAGCAGTAACTGTATCACATACATTACCTACTCGACTAAGAATTCTCTATTTGCTCGGATGACATCATCGCCTACCAATTAAGAATACGTACATAGGCCTACATAATTATGTATTTATTATTAAATAAAGAGGATTTAGTATTCAAAAATGTTATTATCGATGGAATCATCTTTGCAGAAATCATCTAGCAACAATTATGATAAATATATAAATTGAAGTGAATATACTAAAAGAACTAACCTCTCTTTTGTGGTAGGTGTCAAGTCATTTAAGTTTGTGACATATCGGAGTCATCTTCAATTGCATCTGTAGTGGTAGTCATGGTAACCTGTGAAGGAGTGTGGTCTGAAATGCCATTTAAATGTCACTTGTCATTTTAAAGTGATTTGTAGTCACATCTTGATTGTTTTTTATTGACATAAATATTTGTTAAAGTCATTATTTTGAAACAGAGTGGAATGAGATTAAAATGATGAAAAATAAAAAATATTTCAAACATGGGTATATCTTTTGGGTTATATCACCGTTATAACAAAACAGGTTTAGCTCTCAGTATACCAAAATTTTCTAAAACTAATATTAAATAAAATGTGGTAATTTGTTTTTAAAATAATGGTATTGTTCTAGAATGGTAGCTATTTTTCTAAAACTTGTCAGTTTTCATTTAGCAGCGTTCCCATGGTAACAATAATTATATTCCAGAATTTTATGTCATATTTAGAAATGTAAGACCAGTAGCTATCTTTTTCAGAAGATGCGATGAATTTATATGGAGTTATTAGAGTACTACAGCATGTTTGTTGTTTTACCATTTCCATGACAACCGGTGATAACACCAAGTCAGCTACCGATTCAGATTTGTTATCATATCAAAATGAATGGCCAGAAGCTAGGTCTTCCCAAAAATATAAGTTCCGGGTGGTTACCAAAAAGTATCCCCTATGCTGGCTGGCCCATGGACTATACAAGACAGCAGGTCTGTAATAAATTCAAGTACATAAAGAAAAATGTGAAAGCAAAGATGCTACCATGAAAAAGAGTTTGCACCGAACTGGTGGTGGAGGAAAGCCCGAACCTTGTTTGAATGACAGCGAAGCGGCTTAAGTCGATACTTTAAGTTTATGTCGATACTTTAAAAGACACAGCTTCATTTGCAGGAGTTATTTATCCCATCGAATCAATGATCTTTCCATCGTCAAAATCTGTGACTTCCGAATCTCTTACAATGGACGACGCGGTTGGGTTGAGGCAATTGTTACTGAACCACAGCAATCTGTATCAACAACGTTGATACAACTTACGCTTCCTTTGTTCAATTCTTCGTTCCAATGCACACAAGATAAGATCGGAGAAGGTCAGCCAAGTAAATTATACCTTCATTATCGAAACGAAATCGATGGTAAAGTTCATCATCAGTATATTCCGCAATTGGGTCAAAGATATTTCTATAAACTTTAATTTTACAATTGAGTGTTACAGCTACCTCCATAAAAGCGTCCATTTTAACTTTTGATTGTACAACTTTGTAGAACTGAGATATTTATCGATTCAAAACCACCTATATGCCAGTTTTACTGGTACTGTACTGTGTACTGCTGAATTGCTGACAGCTTGTATGGTCAACTTGATTATTATGGGTAAATGCAATACGTGTGGGGCAATAGAAACGCGTTTACAACGTGGTGGATTATGTAAAAATTGTGCAACATCCACGAATAGAACTGGAACAGAAAGCAGTTCCGCGAATAATAACGGAACCCAACAAAGCTGTCACCCAGGTGCCAATATCGATACAGCACACTTGTTAATGGACAATGAGACGGGTCGTTCCGTACCAGCAGGATTTAACTGGACACAACAAGGTGCGTCTGTGGGCGGTAACGGGATCAGTTGCGGTCAGGCAAACCCCTGGGGATGGGGGCCAGTACAGTCACCATTATTACAACCACATCAATACCAACCAATGATGACCCAACAACCCAGTCTGTCTGGCCAACAACCGATTCAACTCCAAGGCCAACCACAACCAGATTGGATACAGGCACTCCTGGACGGTCAAAATCGCGTGGAGAATAAGTTAGATAACATAAATCAACGCCTAGACCAGCACGACACAAAGATTAATAAACTGGAGAAAGAAAACATGGATCTGCGAACAGAATTACTCCGCGTTCGCAATGTAGTAGGGGATCACCAACGCTTCTTCCAGAGGATAGACTCTCGAGAAAGGAGCTGCAACGCAATCATTCGGGGGCTAGAAGAAGATGATGTCAGCGATAACGAAAAGATAAAGAAGATTCTTCACGTCGCAGTCATTAATGAAGAACCAACCGAGATGTTTCGATTAGGAAAAGAAGACGACGCTAAATGAGTGGGCCAGCATGGTGTACTACTAAAGATGAAGTCTTCTACAGCTATAACCCAGTTACTCACGAGCGAAAAGAAAATTCAGGAATTACCTGAACTATCAAAAGTTTTTATCAAAAAGGACGCACCTCCACATATTCGTCGGGAGAGGAAACGGTTGTTTGATGCCTGCGAGGCAGAGAAAGCAAAACCCCAGAATGTCGGTGTGAAAATCTATATAGATTTTAAGAAATGGAAGTTATATAGAGGTGATGAAGTTATTGATGAATTCCATCACAATAGTTCGGCTTTTTGATTGGAGACCAGATCAACAGTATTAGCACAAATTTTACACTACGTATTTTATCGTGGAACATAAATGGTATTAATGATAAATTAAATAATAATATTGTTAAACAATTTTTAAGTAACTATGATATAATTTTTATCAACGAGGTTAAAACTATTGTCAAATCGGTACCGGGGTGGGATATAATTCCCTCAGCGAACGCTTTGCATGAAGCTCACCGAGGGGGAGTTTTAGTATTAATAAAACCATGGATATCGAGATATATTATCCGTAGAGATAAAATAATTGATCAGGTGTGGATTAGTTTAAAATTCGCTCCTGATATTCTAATCGGGGGTTGCTATATTCCGCCGAGCGATTCTAAATACTTTAATGAGTCCTGTTTTTGTGAGATACAATGGCGGGCAATTGAAGATTCAGCTAAAGTAATAGTAATAGGTGATTTAAATTCCAGAATAGGAAACATCCCGGACGCAAAGGTTAACAGTAATGGTGGAATGCTAAAACAACTAATTTCAGATTGCGATATGACAATTCTAAACCACTGGGATACAGGGGACAAGCAATTTGGAGGGGGCTTATCCTTCAGGAGAGGGAATAGGTGGGTGAGTGAGCTCGACTATGGTATTATTCCAAACTCAATTATTTCATATGTGATGGAGTTCGAAACGATCCAGCGTTTGGATTTCCCTTCGAACCATGCGCCGATCTCGCTGACATTGTGTATTCCTTACCGAGAGCCATTGGATAATCTTGAGAAAGTAGCCAACGAATTGGCACAACCGAATATACAATACAGATACCATCCTACCTATAGAAGAAGAATCCAATCTAGTAAAATAGATAAAAATCAAGTACAGGTTCTATTACAATCGAATATTCTAAACATTGACATTAACAACAACAGTATCGATTCAGCTTGTTCTAAAATAACTGATAAGCTATACAGTACCGCTGAAACATCTATGGTGAGGAACGGAAACAATACCTTGCAGGGGAGTGACAATGTTCATGGGAGGTGGAGCAGGTTAGCACAGAGTGGAGACTATCAATCTCTATGGGCCGCTATAGACTGGAAAGGAATGTTGAAACCTGACACAATATCATCCGAGACAGATGTTGATGCACAGCCAGATGCAAACGAAATGAAGAATCACTTTGAGACACTTTTATATAATAATAATTTAATTGACAGCGGTAGATTACATCCAATAAACAATAATATAAATAGCATTACAGTCCCAATACTAGATGATCCCATAACATTAAGGGCAGTATCAGAAGCGATCGATGCGCTAAAGTCAGACAAGGCTGGGGGGCCAGATGGAATTCCACCTTTAGTTTATAAAATGATGCCATTATCATGGTTAATCACTCTAGTATGGTTCTTTAACTGGATTTTCAATAGTGGCGTATACCCGGTCGCATGGGCGATATCGAGATTAGTTATACTATTTAAAATGTAAATACGCAAATGTGGTAATTACCGCGGCATAAGCGTGGCTGATACCTTTCAGAAGATATATGACTCGATATTGGCCGCACGATTATTCCGATGGTTTAAACCAGAAAGTGAGCAAGCAGGGGGACAACCAAGCAGAGGATGTCTCGAGCAAATATTATCGCTAAGATTGTTAATAGACTCTACAAAGAAGAGCAAAGGAAAGCTATATCTGTTCTTTGTGGATCTAGAGAAGGCCTATGACACTATAAATAAACAGAAATTGATAGATATGTTAATCGAATGTGGATGCGGCAAGGCAATGTGCAGAGCGATAATTGCTATGTATAGATCTACTGTTTACGTATATAATAACTCTACCAAAATTATCAGCAACATAGGTTTGAAACAAGGACAACCAAGTTCGATATTCCTGTTTTTGTTTTACTTTGATAGATTTGTCAAGTGGCTGAAAAGATGCAAACCAGTCTCAAACCTTCTGCGAAATTTACATTGTCTGTTATTGATGGACGATTGTGGAATAATGGCCACGTCTAGGGAAGAACTAATACAGAAGGTAGTGATATTGATAGAATTTTGCAATGGATATGGGTTGAAAATAAATTTATCCAAGACGAAATTTCTCGTTGTTAACGGGAATTCGGATGATAAACAACCTTTAACCGTTGCCAATCGTACATTTAAATACACATCTGCACACACATATCTGGGAACTGTGTTTACAGATGAAGGAACTCTAAAGAATGACATTCAAGAGCATCTCAAATCTAAACAAATTCATCTATTGAAGTTCGCAATGTTTTTAAAAAATAATGAGTCAGCTCCATTTTGGGTTAAGAAAATGGTGTTTGACGCGGCTGCAGCCGCTGCAGTTTTCTACGGTTGTGAGGCATGGATCGGTAAATTTACACAAGCCGAGAGCGTTTATAATTACATGGTAAAACGGCTGTTGGGTGTGAGAACTTCAACATGTAACGACACAGTATATATTGAATCCGGGATTCCAACCGCGGCAGCCTATATTCGATGCAGACAATTACATTTCATTAAATCAATATTAAAACGTCCACATCGTACAGATCCAGTTCACATATGTATGGATATCACAAAGGATATCGGCGCGAGTGGTTCAAAATACATAACGGAACTCCTGAAAAATTCTAACAATATAAAACGAGATAATACAGAGATGTTACGTAAAAGGATTATGGATAGTAGCAGCAGTAAACGGGTTACATACAAGCAACTGAACACGACATTACAAACACATGATATGTATACCACTCGATCGTCGAAAATCCCGGAGCATATGCGAATCGCATGGTCGCGTTTTCGCTTGTCGTCTCATAACTTACGAATAGAAAGAGATCGTTGGACACGACTACCTAGAGAACAAAGGGTCTGTAGTTGCGATGGGCTGTCGGTGCAGGACGAAGAACATATACTGAGTAGCTGCGAGCATACAAAGGAAATTATAGGCTTCTACAATGTTTCATCTTTGTTAGACTTTAACGGCCTACCGAGTTACAAAGCCGCAGAGCTGGCTTATAAGATCAGCAAAGTGTTCCCGTAATAGTTATATATAGCCTATAACCAATGACTGACAGTATTTAATTTACGACAGTGGTTTATTGACTTGCAGTACTTAATTAACCGTAATTACATAACATTGTATATTAACTATTTAATTATCTGACCATATTTAATACTTCCGAATTTGACTTTATATTGGCAATTTATTAGTTACCAAATACCTTATATTTGTTTGACATAATGGTTAAACGTAATTACATAATATTGTATATTGAATGTTGATTATTTGACCATATATTAATACAACATAATTTGGCTTTATATTGACTATTTATTAGTGACCGAATGACCGATATTTTGTTTATATTAAACTTATATTTATTTGACATACTGTTTATATATGTTATATGTTTACTTACCCAGTGTTTATTTGACCATATATAATTTACTTACTTATTGATCAATTGTATTTATGTAGACCTATTATTAATAATATAATAATGTAGTGATGATGTTAATGTGATCTGGTCTATAATAATAATAAAATAAATACAAAAAAGCTGTGGATAATTGTGCTTACCCTCCACTACTAGCTAAGGGTACAGATTTTTACCCAAAGCTGCAAAGGATTGAGCTGTGGAAAATATGTTGCATATGGATTTACCTGAAGCTGGAGATAATTACCTGAAGCTACGGGGAATTACCCTTCCTTACCCTCAGCTTATTGCATACTGTTGCTAGTGGAAAAATCATTAATTACTGAAATAATCAAAATCTGTAAAAATACCATAAAATAAAAAGAACGTTATTTGACCTGCTCTTTTGTGAAAAGATACTGTTTTATTTAGCCTTTATCGCTTTAGGCCTACTTGGAAACTGTTATGGCGCTGCGAACACTATAACATTGTTACTGCCTAAAATATCAGTGGAAACATTACGGGCAGTAGTAGTAAGGGCGGTAACTAGTGAACTGAGCTGTCTGGCCCTACCGATCATACCGTTTGGGGCGTTACGGTAATTTACCACTGGTAAATCAAAATCC
Source organism: Nemertoderma westbladi (assembly GCA_032718475.1). Taxonomy (NCBI): domain Eukaryota; kingdom Metazoa; phylum Xenacoelomorpha; order Nemertodermatida; family Nemertodermatidae; genus Nemertoderma; species Nemertoderma westbladi. The sequence continues at coordinate 98,358 of JAUCBJ010009048.1, read as the reverse complement.
CTTTGATTGGCTGGTCATTCTGGTTATTTAACTGATCTGTGTTTGAGATGCACAATTGCACAAACCACTAGGATTAATTATCACATTTTGTCATATGATGTTTGAAGGTGAACTGTTTCCCTTTGGTTCTGTATTACTTTGAGTAACTTCTTTGTTGAGAGTTCAAGGTAATGAACTGATGAACTAATGAACGATGGTAATTCACATACACTCACTCTACTGTCAGGGAGTTGTAAACAAAATATTTTAGCTTTTGTGATAAAATTCATTAACTTTCCAAACGTTTGACTAAATAATGCATTCTGCTTATGAATTATAGCCAAGCAGATATACTGTATAGCAAATCATAATTTTATTCTTTATTCGTAAATTCCTTGTCCTGTAACGTATACTTCGTGCAGACAGGAATATGAAAATATGAAAACAATAAAATAGGACATGGGGTGTCTTATTCCCTCAGATACTACCTAGCATTTAGTGCCACTGTTCGTACTCAGGCACTAAGGCGCATTAAAAAATGAAATAACAAATAGATTTTAGTGCTACATAACCCAATCCAACTACCACAAGGAAAACTGCTGTTGTGTACAAAACACAACCACAAGGGAAACTGCTGTTGTGTACAAAACACAGACCCCCCCCCCCCCCCAGGTACAAAACACAGACCCCCCCCCCATGTACAAAACACAGACCCCCCCAGGTACAAAACACAGACCCCCCCCCCCAGGTACAAAATACAGACCCCCCCAGGTACAAAATACAGACCCCCCAGGTACAAAACACAGACCCCCCCTCCCCAAGTACAAAACACAGACCCCCCATCCCTACTGTACCTTAGGTTGGAATTGGAATGTCAATATCGAATTTGTTCTTAAGTAAAAAGACATGTGAAGCAGCCAATCGGGGATGCAGTTCTTCACCTTCCCGCAGGAGTGATAACTGATCACTGACGTATGGAAATCGCTTAAATATGCAGTCCCACCTTACGCAGTAAAACTTCTTAGTAAGTTTGTTCGATTGTATGTTAGTAGAGGGAATCGATGGATGGGGATACATCCATCTTTCAAAGTGATAGAACATTATATCATATGGCCGAATGAGCTGCCGCCGTGGAAAGTTTAGTTTACATTGTTGACAATGAAGGGCTGATGGTTCATCAGTTTAGGAAACACAATGTAATGGGTAAGTCATTATGATAGACTTCAGTAAATGGACGCCCTGGCAAAGACTGTATATCATCTGTGCTACTACCACTTGGTGGAATAGCTTTTACTGACTGGTCTCCAAGCCGTCTTATGTCGACCTCCCTTTTTCCCAGCAGCGAGAGGACCGCTGCTGGGTACCTGGGGGGGGGGGGGGGGGGGGTCTGTGTTTTTGTACCTGGGGGCGTCTGTGTTTTGTACCTGGGGGGGTCTGTGTTTTGTACCTGGGGGGGGGGGTCTGTGTTTTGTACCTGGGGGGTCTGTGTTTTGTACCTGGGGGGGTCTGTGTTTTGTACATGGGGGGGGTCTGTGTTTTGTACCTGGGGGAGTCTGTGTTTTGTACCTGGGGGGGTCTGTGTTTTGTACCTGGGGGGGGGGGGGTCTGTGTTTTGTACCTGGGGGGGGGGGGGGGGGGTCTGTGTTTTGTACCTGGGGGTCTGGGGTCTTAGGTCTGTGTTTTGTACACAACCGGAAAACTGCACCAAACCATACATTAACTACAGGTACCGGTAAGTATTGCACGAATAGGCTATCCCATAAATGTAGAAAATTATAGGACATTTTGTCCGCCGAAAAGGTAAGTCTAAATAATAAATTTTATAAAAATAAAAGGGTTTCGGGGATTTAAACACTGAACCCTGGAATTCGTGGTTCTCCTCATCAGCAGTGTGCCACGAACCCCACCCCTAACCTAATAAAACTGCACCACTAAATTAAGATATGACCAATAAATTAAAAATCCTACCGTACCACCAAACAGAGTTGAAACCACCCACCCCCAATGTATGTTCCCATCAGCCCGAAATGCATAAACATGATTCACCACTGAATGCAACCAGCCCCAATTAGCACCTACCGGTATGTACAGATAAATGATAAGATTTTTAAACAAAATTGCGCAGATGTCAGAAATGCGCAGATGTTATTGTTTTCATATTAATATCACAATCCCTCTAAAGTCGTGGTTGTATATATGAAAATATATGTTAAGAAATATATGTTATTCATATCGAATACCTCAATAAAAACTCTTGCTCTAACGTCATCGCCCACACAATGACGTAGATGGTTGTGTAATTAATTTGGTTGATTATTTCATATATTAATATTTGCGGCCTTCGTATTTGTTTTTTAGCGAGATTCTTAGATTCCTTCTAATTTAATAGGAAAATTTCAAACGTAAATACTAATTACGCGCATCCACTTTTATCCACCATAGGCCTACCATGTTATCTTGGATTACATGGCGGTGTTAACATATTAACAACAACGGCCAGACAGACATCAGGTATGATTAGTTTGATTTGTAACTGAAGAGTTTAATGGGTAACAGGGAGTAGTATCTTATTATTGCACCAATAATGTTAACTGTGATTATACTTTCCATTGTGAGTTACTCTTTGATTGAATATTGACTTCACGAACTACCATAATTGTGGAATTCTACTACAAATATTTGTTACGGCAAATAATTGTACTGTAAATTCTCTATTTTATTTAATCTTGAAGAATTGGACATCGATTTAATTTGAAACCTTAAGAGGCTCCAAAACTCGACTATACCTCTCCAGGGTTAATTCGACGCAAATAACACTGATGCTGATTACTCTCAAGAATATAACTGTAACCTGTTTTATTGTGATACGGTTATTGTTTTGGTTATAATAACATGCCACTGTAACCTGTTCCTTTCTCACATTTTAAAATTTAACTTTGAGGCGATATTTAAATTCGCCAAAGATTGGATTTGCCTCCAATTCCTTCCCTTTTTACTTCCCACTTCCCTGATCACAAAGTCCGCCAGTAGGCATGAATATATAGCCGTATTCATGCATGAATGATCGAAGTAGCGCTTTAATCCTGGACCTATATAGGCTACCTATGCAAAATATATTAAAGAAAGCACTTACGCCAAGTCGACTACGCGTAGCCTACTTTTACGATGAAAAGTAAGACCATTTATTTATCGCGTGATGCCAGAACACTGGTGCCCAGTGCGGAATCAGCAATGATAGATACTCGGTTCTGCCACAAGATAGGATCTTAGTTCGCAAGGATCTAATTTCGCCCAGCATAAACGTTTATTAACCTCTATAAAGATGCATTTTCGTTATAATTATACAAAAATTTTTTTTCCGTCATTATCTCTGCATTAATTGGAACTGAGCAGCAACAGTGGAAATTGTATTCACTACTAGGCTTACTAGTGAAAACTAACTACACATAATTGCGGGTTTCGCAATTGCGGATTTCCCCCAGAACTGTAGTGTCACTACAGCCCCGGTTAATGGGTAGCCGTCAGAGGTTCCTGTAGCACTACGGATTTCTCATATTTACTAAATTATTTATCAGCAGGGTATAGGAATGATAACATTGCGTACATGGCGGTCTGCTTGGAATCAACGATAAAACATGAGATGATATTATACTGATATGAAAGGCCATTGGAGTCGAACACCCAGAGAACTTCGGCTTTTCCCGTGTAATAATACTAGCATACAAGATGAAACCCACTTTTTATTAGATTGTTAACTAACGAATCATAACCATTCAAAGTTCTCCGAAATCCAGTATATTTCGTTGAATAACTTATTGACAGTGCAGTTTAATTTACACCCCAGAAAGGTTTGTAAGAACATACATTACTCAATAGAAATAGTTGATCAATTATATGGATTTAGTTTTAAAGGAAAAAAAGTGATGATATATTAATATAATTTAATAGCAATTATTGGACCATATATGATTATAAGTAATTCCATTTAGTATCAATTTTTGTTGTGTATTTCGTATTTGTTGTGCTTATGTTATTTCTTTCAAGAAACAATATATATATATATATATACTAAGCTCAGTGACAAGCTCGTATCATTGTCTATTTTTGTAATGAGTGATACACGGAATATAGAAACACAAATGCATGAATAGAATCAGAGGCTTCCTGAATCACTACCCCGATGATATAATTTATGGAGGATAGTATGCACTGAACATTACCCGCAACTGAAAGTTTAAATGTGATCTTCCGCAAATTTAATTGGTTGCATATATACATACAGACATCTGGCTGTTATCCTTGTTGACATCTTCAAGGCCTTCCAACAAGTCTCTGATCACGTATGTTGAGCATACTTGTATTATATGGGATTCCCGAGGAAAGTATTGTAGCAATCAGATCAGTATACGATGGTACGACGACATTTGTGTCTAACTGTTGACGGTGACACAGAACCATTCAAAGTGTTATGGGGAGTCCTCCAGGGAGAAACACTTGTACCATTCTTATTCATAATTAAGGTTGACTATCTTTTATGCATGTCTCCTTAGATTATCGTAATGATGATGGGGTGGTGATGGTAACTAAATCGACAGGCTCCAGAAGTCGAAGAAACCTAGCCAAGTACCTAACTGTTCTAGACTTTGGTGATGACTTAACAGTACTCTCAGAATCACTAGAGGGAGCCCAACGGCTCCTCAGCTCATTAGAACAGGCTGCTTCTTGTGTTGGTCTTTTTTTTAACTCCAAGAAGACCAAACATTTAGACAGTTAACTTTATCTGTGAACATGTGAGCATAAGCTCTGAGAATGGTATGCTTGTACATGTGGACGACTTCAATAACATGTGATCATGGAACTGGAAGCCAGGTGAGGATCTCCGAATACGTATGGGAAAGCATGGGCAGCATTGAATGGGCTTTCCGGGATTTGGAAGTGACACAGAATACATCGGAAACTTAAGGTGCGATTAATTAGAGCACCGCAGTAGAACAAGCACTCCTTTATGGGAGGCCACTTCCACTTGAACACCAGACAGCGGGGTCCCAACACTCCATGTAGAGGTTTTCTGGACCATGGCAACCGAACTGACTGCTGAAAACTATCGCGAGAAAAGCCGCATTCTGTTTGCCGTTCAACAGTCCAGCCCCGTGCCTCCTGCAACCTTTTTTTGGATCGCACCAACACACTGCTGCACTACACATCCGCTCTCATGGTTGGTAAGATAATTAATTAGCTGCAGAACAGTGACAGGTAAGATTATCATATCAACTCATTCATCCGATTGGCTTAATTGTTAATTCATATACTGTAATTAACACTGTAATTAATCAAACCATCCTATGTATTGTCTCTATTTGTCATCTGTGGCATATGTCCCATCGAAATCATCATTATTATTGAAATCAAACCTCAATAATTCAATCTGCTATCATAATCTAATCTATCAACCTACTTGTTGTATAATTATTCCATCCTACTGTATGGTGGCCCATTAAGGCCAAAGCGAAACTTAGGATTTGTTCTCTAAGAAATTATAATATAATTAATTAATTGAATTAGCCAGACAGCGAACTCGCAATACACATCTACTGCTCTATCACTGTTGGCCTACCGATGTTTACCGGTACCGGTACCACTTACATTATCATTTATATATATTTAGCGTTGATTCGAAATGGCAGATTCCGCTCCCGATAATAATAGAAGGAGACACGGGTCGATTTTATCACGCCCTGAAGAAGAGCTGATGGCAGTGGATAGATTGGGTACACCGACAATTCCCGATAGATCTGGAATTGTTATCGTTGATAGCTCCCTTTCGCTAATGGTACAGGGACTGTCGTCAAACCTATCTGGTACTGTGCTAGAAGGTTGTCTGTCGAGGTTTACCCCAGAAGAAATTCTTGCTGCTAAGGATAAGTTGTTTAAAGGGTGCGGGTTTGATCCTATTGAAAGTGGGACGTACGGTGGCGAAGGAATGCCGTTGATATTCAGGAGAAACTGCGTTCAATGGACCTACATGGATCCATTCCAGTCATAGCCATTACAGCGCTTGAGGCTTTATCGTTGCCAAATCTGACGAAATCTGCAACTAAAGATAGGTCTATTAGTAGTACGGAGTCAAACACTAGATTCTCGTTATTGGAGGACAAATTCGAGCAATGTATTCAGGCGATGCGAGTTAGATCTTGGTGATAGAATGAAATCAATAGAGACCAAGTTAATTCAAGTCAGCACAAAGCAACCAGATTCGGTTAACTGGAATGGCACTGGGCTTACCCTTGGACATCCCCCTGCGGTTGGGCGGAATGTGGATCACGGAGCTGCTGACTTGCGGCCAGGTCGGACAGGCCTTCCTTACCGAGATGCGTTGGTCAACTCGAACATCGGTAGAGTATCATCCCTCGCATATAGTCCAGACATATCCCGCATCGTATCCGCCCAGGACTCGCGTCCTAAAGCGGTTCCACGGCGTTCCTTCTCGCCGGTACAACAGAAACCTACATCGACCACGCCTTCAAGTTCCAGCTTATTGAGAAAAAACCAATTCTTCCCACTTTCTAAGCCGCCAATGACGGGAGTTGGAGCTGATGGGCAAGGAAGTTTGAAACGCCGAAGATACCGATCTACTGGAGATAATGGCATTGATTGTGACCCCCATTCCAGGTACACCAGACACAGACGTCCGTCATATACCGGTACACAGACAGACAGACGCGGATGGATTTATTCGGGTTCCGGAACGTAAACCGCGGCGACATGTGGTCGGTACAGGTGGAATGGCCACCAAATCCTGTTCGTCACGTAAAACTCGGGCGGCCCTGGCGCATGTCTTTGTTTTTCGACTCCACAAGTCGGTTACCCCAGCAGACCTTGTTGAGGATCTAGCGGATAGCGGAATCTCCATTACGGTGGACGATATTGAGAGAAAATCACATCATGACAACAGGTCGAACAGCTATAAGATTTCGATCCCTCAAGATTACTATCAGAAGGCGCTTGCACCGGAAACATGGCCTTCCGGAGTATGTGTTCGTCCGTGGAGGTATTCGCGGTTTAATCGGAATTATCGAGAGCCCTATGATGGTTTAGCGAAATAACTTGTTACATATGTATATATTCTGCAATTGTTTATTTTTATAATTATGTTATATATTTCTAATTATTTTTACAATGGCTACTTCCACAAACTCTATTTTTATTACTCCCTGCATTACGTTAGACTTAAGTATCATTTCTGTAATGTCTTTTAACAGCACAGGCTTATCACCAGATAAGGTCGAATTTATTAAAGTTTTATTAATGGGAAGTGATATAGTATGTTTGCAAGAGCATTTTGTCTTGCATGATAATTCATACCGCTTTAAACAGTTTTTCTCAGATTATCAGTGCATATTACAACCAGCAACTTATCCCGATAATGTTATACGCGCTGGTAGACCATCCGGCGGCCTTTGTTTTATATTTAAAAAGCATATTCAAAAATATATATCCCATGTTAGGGTAACAAACTCTAGGTTACAGGCTATTCGGATAAATATGCCGGGATCTAAACAAATATTAATCATTAATTCTTATTTTCCTGTGGACAACAGAGGTAACAATGTATCCACGAGCTACTTACATTGATTAATGATATTAAATATCTTATAATGTCATCTGATTTATCTGATATATTACTTGTTGGTGATATCAATGCGGATTTTGCTCGCCAGTCTATGCATATTAATGTAGTTGACCAGTTATTACAAGAAATTAATTTAACTCGAGTTTGGGATTTAAATCCAGTTGATTTTACTTACGTTTTTCAAAGAGATCAGTCTGTCCACTTTTCTACTTTAGATCACTTTTTTATTAACTCAAGTTTATGTAATAATATTATTGATTCTGGTGTAATTCATCATGGTGAGAATTTATCTGGTCATTCACCAATTTTTGTCAAATTCCGTATTGGTGCGTCCATACGTGATTCTGTAGATTCAAACACCGGTAGTTCAATTAGAGATTCGAAACCGCATTTTAAACGATCAAGTTCAGCCCAACAAGCTGAGTTTAAGTTAAATTTACAAAGTGCATGAAATGATTTAGGCGATATTCCTGATTGTATTCTGTGTGCTAATATAGTCTGTACTGATAATTCTCATAGAATTGCTTTAGAAAAATATGTACTTAATATTTTGGATTCCATTGATAATTGTATAATAGACAGAATGTGGGTGGGGGCTCCCCAAATATCCAGAATGACAGTCATACTCTTCCGGGGTGGCGGGAACACGTAAAACCTTTTAAAGACGAATCAATCTTTTGGCATAGTCTTTGGGTATCTGCCGGTTGTCCAAACTCATCACAGAATAGTTAGCTTTTTAATATGTGCCGCATTACTCGCGCTCAGTATAAGTATGCTGTCCGTCGTCTTAAACGCTCGGCTGACAGTATTAGCCGCGATAAATTATTACAAGCCTGTTTACGGAATAACTCTGACATTTTTGCTGAAATCCGAAAACTTAGATCAGTCTTGAAAGACGTAAGTTCTACTATCGACGGTTGTTCCAATATGCAATCCATTGCCGATCGTTTTGCAGCTATTTACTCAAAACTGTTCAACCAGCCCTATAACTCAGACTTGGAATCCCTTCAGGATATAATAAATCAGAAAATTCAGAATTGTACGTCAGTGGATGTTCCGCTCATCTCCCCTGAATTGGTTAACGAGGGACTCCATCGACTGAAAAGTTCCAAATCGGATGTTGTTTTCAGGTTTGACTCCGACTGCCTTATCAATGGTCCTTCGGAGTTGGTTCATTGCTTAAGTGGATTGTTTAACTCTTTCCTGATTCATGGTTTCGTTCCTCAGTTTCTGTTAACTTGCGTAATTATTCGGTTAATCAAAGATAAACTTGGTGATCAGACAATCTCGAATAATTATAGAGCAATTGCTCTTTCATCTCTGTTAATTAAACTCTTCGAATGGGTTATGCTTCTGTCTCAGTCTGACTGCTTAGGTTTGGATGAACTTCAATTTGGTTTTCAGTGCGGCTCTAGTACAACTCAATGTTCATGGGCAGCAACTGAGGTGATCGGGTTTTATAATCGTCAGGAAACACCAGTTTACGGTTCCCTTCTTGATCTTTCTAAGGCATTTGATCTAGTCGAATGGTGCAAACTTTTCCTTGAGTTGATTAAAAAAGGCTTCTAACCTTTCTTCCTCCGTACATTGTTATGGATATACACAAACCAATCATGTTGTGTTCGTTGGGAAGGCTCGACTTCGAACTGTTTCCCTATCAGTAACGGCGTTTGGCAGGGCTCAGTGGCATCTCCCATATTATTTTGTATTCTATTAGATATTCTTCTGAGGAAGTTGCGGGATTCTAGAATTGGATGTTATATTGGTTCTACTTATTTGGGCGTATTGGCATATGCAGACGATTTACTTTTACTGTGTCCTTCTCTAATTGGTCTACAGCACATGGTCTCCTTGTGCGCCAAGTTCGCATCAGAATTTAACTTACAGTTTAGTACAAACATTCTACCGGAAAAGTCGAAATCAAAATGTATTTCCTTTGGTTCAATTACAATTATTCCCAATGTTTCCATTAGCTTAAATGGTGACAATCTACCTTGGGTCAAGGAGGCCTTACATCTCGGTAATCTACTTGACTGCGAAAACTCCTTGAAACAGGACATTGCACGTAAAAGGGGACAATTTATAGGCCAACTAAATAAATTAAGGCAGGAATTCCATTTCGCAAATCCCTATAATTTGTGCAATATTCAGCGTATTTATTCTATGTGTTTTTATGGTAGTAACTTGTGGGATTTATTCTCTAGTTCATGCTCACGTATTTACACTACATGGAATATTAATGCCAGACTACTTTTTAATCTCCCGTTTAATACACATAGATACATAGTGGAAAGTTTAATGCCATTTAAACACCCTTCTATAATGTTACAATCAAGGTTCGTCACTTTTGCTCACAGTTTACTCAATTCGTTCAAACCTTGCATCCGTTTCTTACGAGAACTGACACTTTTTGATTGTAGAACTCGAAGTGGTCGAAACTTTAGATCTATTGGTAACGCGTGTAATCACTTTGATTTACGAACAGTTTCAACTAAGCAAGTATCCTATCTACGTTACACACCTGTTGTAGATTTATATAAAGTTAATTTTGTTAAAGAAATTTTGGAATGCAAATTCAATAACCTAGAAGTTTCTAATTTTAATGCCGTTGATCTGGATGACATCCTGAATTTCCTGTGCACTAGTTAAGACTGATATTCGATTTTATCATATTATAGTATTGTTATATTGTACTTATAATATCGTTGTTATATTCATATATTCACCATTAATATTTTATTTGTGCTTTAAATTTAATTATTACCTAATTACTTAATTATTCCTAAGTATTTTGTACTGTGCAATTAATTCTATTGTCTCATGTACGACGTCAGCTAATAATAATAATAATACATAAATAATAAAAAAATATGGCCTTACTGGGCCAAAACATGGCCCAGTGCGGCCAAAATTAAAATAAAATATTTTTTGTTAATAAAATTTTTTCTTCCACGTGGCCCATGAGTGCCTTTCCCGTAGACGTAAATGTTACCATGGCCCATGGGTGCCACGACAGACTGAGAGTAACAATATGTACCGATACAGGTATTCGCTACTATTACAATACTGCTATCTGGTTAGGTCTATATATGGTGGTTCATTCTACAAAATATTAGCCAAATTTTGTCAAAAAAATGTTTTGTTCCAAACCTCATTAAACTATATATTATTTTCTGAAAGCTGGTGATTAGAAAATTACAGCTATGATCGTGGCAAACCTACGGTGGCTGATCTTTGCCAATTAATTAATTTTTTTTTTACTTTTTTTTCAGAAGTTCTCCATGACGTCATAATTTATAGTCAACAAAAAATTAATTTATGGTTGACCAAAAATTATGACATCATGGAGAACTTCTGAAAAAAAATAAAAAAAATAAATTAATTGGCAAAGATCAGCCACCGTACAAACTTCCCATAGCCATACAATATTACAAGATGTTACTAGAGACGGCGTCAAGACGCCGTTAAGCAAGTCGGAAGTCATCAATCAAATATAAATTCCCTCAACAATGTTTACCTATGGTCAGAATGGAAGGGCTATTTACCTATGGTCAGAGAGAGATCCCACTCTGTAATTTGGCAATTGCTCAAATTCATTCAGTTGAATGGCACAGTAGAGTGAACTAAACTAAATTCCCTCAACAATGTTTGGCTATGGTCTGAAAGAACTAACAGTCATTCAGCTTGCACAATGTCAATCACCTACAGTATAAAACATTTAGAATGCCACAGTGTGTATCCTGATACAGATAATAAGCAGTGATATATATATTTCAAACTATAATGTTAGTGTTAGCCTTACACAGTATCAGTATGAGGCTGAGTAAACATTCCACCTTATAAGCATACTGCCTCCACAGAATTAATGTTGGCCGAAAGATTTAAAAATAAAACAATTATTATTATAAATACAGTGCAATCCAATAGTACCCAACACACTGTGTAACTAACAGTCAATCAGCTTACACGTCAATTAACATAGAAGAGAGAGTAACCTTGTAGATCGCCATAGAAAGCATTGGGAAGAGTTATTCAGCTGAGGCTGTAATAGCCGCCTAACCCAGTGAATGATTATAAAGTTGGCACTGTATGTACTTCCTTGTTAGGTGGCTCCCTATAGAATAGCAAACCAACCAGTTGATGTTTGTTTGCACAGAGTGGTTGGTAGGGCCTAAACAAACAGTATGGGTGTACTAAGTATAATACTCTTGGCAACCTCATCGATTTAATACTAAGCCTTGTGTAGAATTGCATTACATAAGCCATTTTTCATCAGGACACCAGCTGTCATGGGTGTTATTTTACCATTGCGCCTATGGCGTTTTTTCGTTTATGTCTATTTTTCGAGCCCACGGCTCATGGACGAAATAGCGGAACATATCAGGGACCTTAGAATCGCGGTATCCAGCCGCTGTGAAAATTTCATCAAAATCGTTAGAGTAGTTTTGGCTATAGATTAGCCAGCCAGCCAGTCAATCAATCAGCCAACAATTCTTACAGTAATCAAGTCTAACGACTTGCTAATAACCCGTTAAAGGCCTGTCCCAGTCCCACCTGTTACTAATTGTCACACCCTATTACCATGTTTTGAAGGGGGGCAGGCGGGACAAGTCAAGTCCCACCTGTTACCGTGTTTTGATGGGGTACAGGCAGGACATGTCCCACCTGTTACTAGATTTCACTGCTATTTTCTCCCTGATACCGTGGTAGTTACACATTTCATTGAGTCTCATAGAATTAATTGATATTGATATTAAAAGTTTTATTATTAGTACTAATTTGTACTTCTTTTTACTAATTTGATATTTATCCGTTTTAAAACAATGTTTTATCTGTTTTAACACAATGTTTATCTGTTTTAACACAATGTTTATCTGTTTTAACTCAATTTTTATCCGTTTTGGCGGAGTTGCTCTATTGTTTTTGGGTTAAGCCCCGCCAGGCGCCAGGGTCCACCCAGCCTTTCATCTACTGGGGACGATAAAATTATTTAAATTACTGGGAGCAAATCTTGGGATAGGAGTAGCGTAGCGCCCAACCCTGCCCTCGGGTGCATACTTGCAATAATTACTGTAGAGCTGTTTTAGTAAAAATGGATACCGATGGATGCTGGATCTAGTACTGTTTATTGAACTATTGATTATCGCTATTCGACTGCAGGACAGTGTATTGAACTATGGATTAACGCAGATAATACAGGGTGTTCCACAAAATTTGACACGTTTTTGTTTTTTAATAACTTTGCGCGATCTCAACCTAATTTCCTAGTTTTGGTGGCAATTTGAAACCAAAAGATAAACTTAAACTTTGGTTTGGGTATGGAATATTTTAGTTGCTATGGTAACATACATTATTCACACTAACACTTATTCTGAAAAATAGTATGAAATGTTCTCAGATAATTTATGAGGGAGATGTTGAATATAAGACAAATTTTAAATATTGATCTAAATTAAGTATTAGTGAAGTCATAGTAACAATCTAAATTTATTTATTCTAGACAACATCATCACTATCTGTAGCTTTAAGTGTGTTTTAATTGTGCATTCGTTACATATTGGTACATGTGTTGCATATTGGTTGTCTACAGTTATTGATGTCTTCATGGTTAGGCCTACAGTCACTACATAATTACAGCATATAAACTTTTTTGGTTACATTTAGATGTCAATTTAATAACTAATATGTTTTCTGGAGATCAGAAAGTTTTCATCATAAGTAAGTTTTTTGAGCTGAAATCTGCAAAACTTGTATCACTACAGTATTCCCATAAATATCCTGGAGAAAGGCGACCTACAAGGAAAGACATATCTAGGATTGTCATTAAATTTCGAAACGAAAAAACGCTATTGCGTAAGAAAGGTTCCGGTAGACTGCCCCTTAGTGAAAATGTTGTTAATAATATTGGCCAATATTTAACCGCACACCCAGAAACCTCATTACGTAGAGCATCATTGGCTCTAAACGTTAGTCTTGGATGTTTGCATAGGACTGCAAAGAATCTCCACTTTAGAGCTTACAAACTCCAAGTCGTTCATGGACTACAATCCTCAGATTATTCAACACGAGTAGAAGCCGCTTCTAAAATAGCAGAGTACCTCCATGATAAGGACCTGAGTAACGTGTTCTTCAGCGACGAGGCAACTTTTCATATCAACGGCCAAGTAAACAGATGGAATTGTAGGATTTGGGGAAAGGAGAACCCTCATAAAATTGTAGAAAAGTTTAGGGATACCCCAAAGGTTACAGTGTGGGCTGCGATGTCCGAAACCAAACTAATTGGCCCATATTTCTTCCCCCATTCTACTGTAAACAGGTTCTCTTACCTAGACTTGCTAAAGGACTACTTTGTTCCCCAGTTATCAAATCTCTCCACGGCAATCTTCCAACAAGACGGTGCACCACCCCACTGGGGCTTATTGGTAAGAGAGTTTCTCAATGAAAACTTTCAGGGACGATGGATCGGTCGAGATGCTCCTGTAAAGTGGCCGCCACGATCACCAGACATGACTCCCTTGGATTTTAGTCTATGGGGGCATGTGAAGAATCTAGTGTACGCCCAGAATCTTCAAAATGTTGAGGAACTGAAGACGGCAATTCGGGATGCCTTTAGTTCATTGTCCCAGGATTACTTCGCTAATTGCTTCAAGGAGATGCGCAGAAGACTGGATCACGTCCAGCATATTGGAGGAGGACATATTGAAGTGTATTAGTAGTAAATTATTATAATTAATTAAATTAAATTAGTATAAAGTAGTAGTAAACTCATTGTAAACTTACCCAATATTAAACTATTTTAGCCCACTACCTATATGTTTCATTATTATTTCACTAATATGTGCAGTTTTATACCTTTATATTTATAGTAAAATTAAGTGGATAATCAAACTCTTGTTTTATATAGCAACATTAAGTTTCCATAGCAACTAAAACATGCCATACCCAAACCAAAGTTTAAGTTTATCTTTTGGCTTCAAATTGCCACCAAAACTAGGAAATTAGGTTGAGATCGCGCAAAGTTATTAAAAAACAAAAACGTGTCAAATTTTGTGGAACACCCTGTATAATACTAATAAACTAATAATTATAAATTAATTTAATTAATATATATGTATAATCAGTTTATCGGAGGTGGTCCTAGAGGTTTCTGCGAAATAGATCATTCATTTGCACCTTGAAAACAGGCTCCTGGGCTCCAATTGCTCCGTTAATTCTCTCCACCATCTTTCAATTTTATTATTTGTGGATGGGCCGTAAATTACGCCATCAGTTGGATCGTCAAAAATACCAACTCTGATGATAAAGCTGCATGTAACCTTTTCCCGTTTCCGTACCTCTGTCGAAACGGACGAAAACCGGAAGGCGCTTAAAATATAAATTCCCAACAACATGGGGATTGGAGTTGGAATAAATAACTCTACACAATAGGGTTTTCCTCGAAAATGTATCTAAACATCCGTAGATCTGTAGATAGGCCTACCTAGCGGAAAAGTACTATTCTGATAGCCACAAAGTTTATCATGCCTATCGAACGTGTAAAGAGGGCCATTGCTGTGAAAGTTTAATTTCCTCTTCTTTTTCTTTGCGGAAGGCTTTCGGGCATCATGTTACACTGACTGTTACATGGTATACAAATATCGCATTTCGCAATTACGCAATTTCTGATTGATGGCCCTCTATCTCAAAGTAGTATCTTTGAATGTTTCCTTCAGTTCACTTACAGCGTTAATAGACTCAGTAATGTCTACCGTCAACACCCAAATATGGGCATACTTTTCAAATTTGACCATCTAGTGCGTTCAAGATTTACAAATTTCCAGATGTTAAATAAGTCTGTATATCCACAATTATATTGGCTATAAGACCTATTTGTTCAATTTTCGGAGTCAGCGCTCCGAAAATATATTTTTTTAAAAATTTAAAAGTGCCCATATTAGGGAAAAAAATATATATTCCCCAAATACGGGCACTTAACATTGTATTTCATTTGAATTAGTTAGTACCGTTTCTCGCCTCAAAATGCCCCCTAATATAGTGCCATTCGCAGCTGCATAGACATTACATACATTAAATTACACCCTAATATGGGCAGTTTCCGAATTTTTAAAAAAATTCACATTTTAACTGTTTCAAAATAACAGTTAAAATGTTAAAACATAACAACAACAATGAACACATTAATGATATTAATATTATTATATTATATTATTATTATTACACATTATTATTATATTGAATTGCATTTAAAATTGTAATTAAATTATATACATTTAAATTTATACAACAGGTGTATTTTACGATACTGCATTTAAAGATACCGTATTTGATATTGCATAGATAGATATTGCATTTAAAGATACTGCATTTAAATGGATGTTTAAGATACTGACTGAATTTAAAGAAAGATCATAGCCTAACCAAAACATAACAAAACATTTCAAAAAATATGAGAAGGAGAACAAACAATAACAAATACCTAAACAAAACAAAACAACGCTGAATGCATGAGTTTAATACACAGTATATAGTGGTACCTCAAAATTAGCCACAATTTTTTTTGCAAATATCACAAATATAATCTTCCTCAGCTTCAATATATGTTGATGCAATGCACCGATCACACGCCCACCTTGAACATATATCACAGCCAGCCCAGTCTGTATCTCTGCCTTGACCATCATCACCACAAATGTAACAGATTGATTCGTCAATGTCGGAGTCAGAATCAATTATTGAACTATGGGCTTTACCCTTTCCACATCCCTTAGCCTTAGTAGTGCTGGCTTTCTTTTTGTTTTCTTTCTCTTGCAGTTTGCGCATTTTCTTTGCTTGGATTTCCTCGACTCGACGTTGCTCAGCCTCCATTCCACTGAATACTTCGTCAGAAGTTAGAACTCGCGCTTTTGTCTTTAAACGTATTGGCCGCTTTTTTCCCTGAGGAATGTAATCAACTGCAGGTTGAAAAACGCTAGCATAGCTCTCTGAGATTACACCATATGTAACCAAGGGATTCTGCAGAACTGATGTCAGATGACCAGAATTTGAAAGTCCACTGGAACCCGGACGTGGACCTAGTCCAGTTGACGTTGATGGAATAGTGTAAGGTATTGGTATAACTGGTCTCTCTGAGACTTGTGGTTGCTGAAAGATGGGAGCGATAAGCTGATCATTCCATAATTGTGATGAATTGTCAAGTGGATGATGACAGGACTCAGCAGTCGTGACAGTGCATGTTATAGAACTTGAAAGTCTACTGGAACCTGGATGTGGACCTAGTCTAGTTGAGGTTGATGGAATAGTGTAAGGTATTGGTATAACTGGTCTCTCTGAGACTTGTGGTTGCTGAAAGATGGGAGCGATAAGCTGATCATTCCATAATTGTGATGAATTGTCAAGTGGATGATGACAGGACTCAGCAGTCGTGACAGTGCATGTTATAGAACTTGAAAGTCTACTGGAACCTGGATGTGGACCTAGTCTAGTTGAGGTTGATGGAATAGTGTAAGGTATTGGTATAACTGGTCTCTCTGAGACTTGTGGTTGCTGAAAGATGGGAGCGATAAGCTGATCATTCCATAATTGTGATGAATTGTCAAGTGGATGATGACAGGACTCATCAGACGTGACAGTGCATGTTATAGAACTTGAAAGTCTACTGGAACCTGGATGTGGACCTAGTCCAGTTGAGGTTGATGGAATAGTGTATGGTAGAACTGGTCCCACTGCATGTGATTGCTGAAAGTTGGGAGTGATGAGCTGATCATTCAATAGTTGTGATGAATTGCCAAGTGGATGATGACAGGATTCATCAGTAGTGACAGTAGATGTTATAGAACTTGAAAGTCCACTGTAACCTGGATTAGTGACTGTGGCAAGTTGATCGACCTGATTAAGCTGATTCAGTAAGTTGATGTCAATTGGTGCTGAGATATCACCAGTAGTGCTTGAACGTGTTGAAATCGATATCAGAGACGAGGATGCAGTAGTTGTTGTCACAGCAATGGTGCAGGTGGTTGACACAGAACTTCCAGTTGATATAGGCATCAAATCCACATCAGCACTATCAATGAGGCCAGAGTGGATCAGCTGTGTCTTATCGATGCTGTTTGGATCGAATGGAACAAGTCCTGCTCCCCTAAACCCTGCTTTGATGTTCTTTCTTGTCATGGATTCATCTAATGGAATTCGCAGCATCCGCGGTATATCTGTTTTGGATATCCACAGTGATCCTCTCAAGCATTGCCCAATGTTTACAAGCTTTGACAGACAGGACTTGAAGCTCTTATACACTGCAACGTCCAGTGGTTGCGTCACATGTGTAGAATTGGGAACGAAAGTAATTAGTAGAACATTGTTAATACGTGCCATACGAATTAGATCAACGTTCAAGTGTGGACCACAACTATCTAACGTCAGAATGTTGACAACGCCTTGTTTCTCGATCTTGTGCTTTAGGAAGAGCTTGGAGAAATATTTGACCATCAAGTCGCCATCTATAAACCCTGACTCAGACCGGCCATACACTGCTCCAACAGGTCCATTCTTGGCATAATTTCCACCAGGAAAGGCACCCTTGAATATGATGAATGGTGGCATGTCATTCCCACTGGCATTAACAGTGCAGCCAGCACTTACATGTTCACCAATGCCAGCCTTCAGCTTTGTGGCGCGAGTTAATTTCTTCACTGGAATCACCACCTTCATTGTGTCCTTTGACAGGTCTATGGAAGTTTCATCAAAGTTCCAAAAACAGTCGGGATGGATAATATCCAGAAAACCACCTGGTTTTGAAACAGCTATGCCAGCATCAATCAGTTCCTTTCTAACCATTCCGAAATAGTCACGGATATCATCAACCGTGACTGAAACTCGGCCTTTGTCCTGCCGTGCTGGATTTCTCAGCTTTAGATCAGGGTGACGTTTCATAAATCCTTGAAACCAGTGATATTGGTGCGAATGATTATTATCAAACACGGGTGTATCATATTTCCCATGTCGAACATTGGCACTGTCTACACAACGTGCATGTAACATTACTATCCCTGGTGTCATTGGGTACCCCCGTATTGCAACATACTCCACATACGCTGCTAGAGCTGATTCATCTTCCTCAGACAAGATCGTTGGAGCACCCAATTTGCAGTCAAGTGTTACTTTCCCGTGGACTCGATTTTGTAATGTAGTGCGAGGCACTCCCCAATCACGAGCAGCAGTTTTGATGGGTACTTTCTTGTTTATAACTTCATCGTAGGCTGCTAACATGTCTCGGTTATCCCACTGTCGCCTTTTCGCCATAATAAAACTTCAATATATAACAGAATAAATAATACCAGAACAGATATTGTAATTTACAAATAAAGAGAGGTGCCTATATTATAGTAACGTTTTTGATTGCTCATGATTCCTACCCAAAAACGGGCACCACATACTAACTACAGAACGGAGTTGTTCTAAGGCCTAACCTATGTTGTTTCTGCAAGAAGTATATATTCAATATCTAAAAACACCACATACAACTATGATGGACCTACAGAATTGTGATTCAGCCTATGGTGCAATAAAATAGCCTACTGTCGCTCGAGATTTCAGGCGACAGAAAAGCATCAGCTGATTTTCCCCAACAATTTATTGCATCATTACAGGCCCCAGGTCAAATAGCTGTTGACTAAACTTAAAAAGGGGTAAGTGGTCAACTTAGAAAACCTCATTTTGAATACTCAATACGAAAATTCAGCCAGATATATCAAAAAATGTTCAAGGGTGACCATATTTGGGTGTGCCTATATTCGGGTGTTGACGGTATGTTATAATTAATATACGTTATTCCGAAGTGCTGCGCCTCACCAGGTCTCGAAGTTGAGACTCTAATCTCACATCTATGATCTAATTACCACATTATCGGAATATTGCCCACCGCAACCCGTATCAGGTCTACCCCAGTCAGTTCTACCGGTAGTTGCAAAGGCTACCGGTAGTTGCAAAGGCTGCCGTTATACATACATATATAGGCCTACTGTAGTTACCATCAGACCGTAACCGATCAAAAACAGTAACATAATACTGTAATACATTAGTACCGGTACCTACCTGCCTACTGCGGTACAGCGGTACCTATATTTATTCTGTCAGTCTGGCATGGCACCCATGGGCCATGGTAACACCAGAGTCTACGGGAATGGCACTCTCATGGGCCACGTGGAAGAAACATTTTAATAATTAAAATATTTCATCTTTATTTTGGCCTCATTGGGCCATGCTATGGCCCAATGAGGCCACATTTTTTTTATAAATTTTTAATTACCATAAAATATTTCAGCATTTAATTATTGTTTTATTAAATTTGTCATAGAACAAACGTAAATTTATCTTTGGCCTTAATGGGCCACCATACTACTGATATCTGTTACTCATACCATTGTAGGGCTTAAGATTGTTGGCTTATTTCTCTGCTGCTTGCTGAATCTCGCCTTAATTGCATACATGTTCATATATATAATTAATTGCATTTAATTTAATTTATTTTTTACACAAAGTACCACAATTAATAAATTAGTCCTTTAGTTGGTATCCTTCCCTTTATTAGGTAAACTTTACCAACCTGATATATTACAAAAGACAATACTTTTGTATATTGCTATATATATTGCTTACCAGCTACTGGTAATTAATTAATCTTTGAATTGCTACCCTTCCCTTTATCTGGTAAACTTTACCAACCCTGATATATTACAACATACAATACTTTTGTATATTGCCCCTTGTTTCAGGTAGTTAATTTTTAAAACGAATCGTACCATATTACTGTACTCCTCATTGATTCATTTCAAACCTAGCCCAGGACTAATAAACAAATAAAATATAAAAATCATATATGGCGCATTGTTAGAATATCTGGATAAGACCCCAGATATTCGAAAACACTGCGCGACTCAAATCTTTCCTCTCCAGTCGGGACATATCACCTTCAGGAACATGAGCAGCACTACTGCTTAGAGTAGAGAGGTTTATCAAGCAAAATAAGAACACTGACACACCCAATAATCCCTGCAATTCATTTTGCTGATAATGCAGGGCAGGACATAGATAAACATGTAGATATTACTCTAACTCCAGAGTTTGCAAAAAATTCACCTGGTAACTCACAGCATGAAATGAGTCAACTAAACGGAAGAGAACAACTCCAAGTTTGTGATCCAGAAGCCAGGAACCTGAGCGGGTGTGCTCCAGGGGGAGTAATATTCCCAGTACTTGCTTGATTCTAAGGAAGCAAACCCTACAGGAGATAAACCTGGAGTTGGAATTATCCTAGTTCTCGATCCAGAAGCTGGGAATTAAGCGGAGCTAAACCTGGAGAGAGACCCATTCAAGATCTTGATCAGGAAATCGGAAAGGTGACTGATGTGAGCTCCATCCAGAGTACACCCAGTCCGACAGGTCCTGGTAGCCACATAGCATACGACCCCCTGGCTGTCCCTTTAAAGCCTTTTGTGCCGAAACGAAAACTGCCCTGGCCTATGTGAGGATCGAACCCTCAACCTACGGGAGATGTGAATTCAATGCAACCACTACACCAAGGTGGAACCTTGGAACCTTATCAACCTCGCTTGCACTCGGTAAATAATATACCTTGAGAATCGTGAAAAAAAGTTCTACTTTTTTTAGTACTGTACAGTAATATCATTTACAAATCATTAAGTTCAATCCATTAACATATCATTAACTACAGTTCACGAAGATCATGCGTAATCAAACGAATACAATAAAGCGCAGTTTTTTTGCATTGTTCTAAACTTTCACAGTTCTCTGGGTGGTTGATCTCACCAGCGTTGCCTTCAAGTTGTCTTTTCTCGGTTACGTAGCTATGGACGAGCTGTTAAACTGATTCGAGACATGGTGCTCGATCATACGAAAAATTGTCCATAAGGACTAAGTCTGTGATATCTATCTCCTGTAAATAATTGGGACTGTCCAAAAATAAAATGTCCGGTTTGCGTCCAAAAGTCCGCTTTTTCTTAAATGATGGGAGTTCCAAAGCTCCTGTATCACGTCTAATGTTTTCTGCAGTAGGACCATGTAGACACATCGTATGACCTGAATATGAACTTTATTTGAAGTCTCAATTAACCCATCTATTTCTAAATTAGAGAAGTGTGACAGCCACTCTTCAATACCAAGCTTTGGTAAATGAAAGAAAGCCTCAATTCGTTGATTACGAACGCTTTTTCCGTATAAATAAGCAAATGCAAAATTGTCACAACTATTAATTGCCCTTAAATAACGTTGCATAGATTATATATTAACGTTTTCTGTGCCCCTGTCGGAACGGATCAACCACGACACTCCTTTTAGTTCGTTCACAGCGTACAAATAATATGAAGCAATCAGATGGACAGATAAACCAAAAGGTTTCAGTTTATCCCAGCCATCAATGTGGTGGACGTAGTTAGGCCCCTTTGCATTGTATGTTCTCCTAATGGTGCGTCGACCTATTCTACTTGCTACGAATTCTGGGTTCAATTATCTTTGTATCGCTGCAACGACTTCTTCTCTAACGAAAAGACCATACTTATGAAACAAAATTATTATCATCTGTCTGTAACCGCATGCGTGCTCTACACGAATGGCAGTAATTATCTCATCTATTCGGGTACGGTCGAATTTCTTTTGTATACCCATTTATTGTACATATCGTCGCACAGTTCTCTGAGAATCCAGAACATCAGGATGTTGTTGGAGGAAGTAGACTATTTGTTTATAAGTGTAACCAATAGAGACATAACGTTTTACCTCGCCAGACACAAACTGATTACCGGTAGTCATTTCGAATCATCTCAAGATGCTACTCAATTCAAACAACAATACATTCAGTCAGATAGTGCTTACGCACCCTACCGGTACCGATACAAAAAAGGAAATGAAACTAGAAATTATAAAAAGGCAATGTAACTAAAAATGATAAAAAAAAGGCAATGTAACTAAAAATGATAAAAAAAGGTAATGTAACTAAAAATGATAAAAAAGGAAATGAAGTAAAAATGATAGAAAAAGTTCAATTGGAGGTCACCCTGGCCGAAGGTCACCTGGTCTCGGATGGGCAGGCGGTGGAGGGGGTGAGGGCAGATTAGGTATCCAGGGGTGTTTGGGCGAACCAGGTAGTGGCATCTTTCGACGTATCGATTATAAATCTCGACGCCACTTCCTATGTTCGCTCCAACGCCTCAACGGAGACCTTACTCGCCCAGAGGGAGCGGGTCTAGCAGGCCCACTACCAGGAGGCCTGCGACTCCCGCAGGATGCACTTCAACCCGTTGGTATGTTCCACCGACGGTGTGTGGGGTGCGGAGGCGGCTGTATTCATCCGGCACCTTGCGGAGACCCTATGCTCTAAGAGGATCGGGATGAGACAGCGGGGTTTGAGAGAGGTTTTGGGTGTGGTGAGGCGGCGGCTGTAGTTTGGTCTCCTTCGGACGACCTTGGCGGGGATTCGGGGTGTTGACCCAGATATGTACTGATTACATATCTGTTTCTTTATTGTAAATATTTATTGTTAACCTGTGCTTCAATCTTAATTATTCTACTTAATTAATTTGTGATCATTTGTGCTTCGCCTGATTTTATATTTTATTAATGGAATAATAAATTGATGAATATTCTATTGATACCAACAAAAAAAAGATAAAAAAAGGTAATGAAAAATACAACAAAATTAAATTGGCCTATTCTCACCATCGTAGTGATTCTTTGTTTGATTTTCTACACAATGTCTTGGAATATAGTATCGTAATCCAGTGGCTTGCCCCAGCCGTTGATGTTGTACCAGTTAGTTTGTTCTTAAACCTTATAGTGATTTATTGGTACTAATGGGAAGTTGGTCATTCCAAAATAAAAAAATAAAATAGTTTTCAAGTGAATTTTATGCAACGTTTTGGGAATGGCAATGGCTGAACTCCATGTTTCCTCTCACCAACCGGCTCTGCCGTAGAACAACGAACAACACACAAAAAGGCTTATCACACGATTAGTTTATGATAGCATTAGTCGGTAAGACACACCGCATGCAATAGTAACGGCACAAAACAACATTATCGTTAACCCTATTGGCACTTTGGGATTTTCATTCGAATGACAGGAAATTCATGTACTAATCAGTGCTGATATGAACATTTTCTGGTTCACCGAAGTATAAAAACAGGTCACTGAAGGGGGTTCCGTTTTTGGTGGACCCAAATTTGGTGTGGCCCCGTGAATATAATTTATAGTTTTATATATATTTCATCATAAAAAAAGTAATTTTATAGTTCTGAACCCGTTTTTATTAGATTCGCGTTTTTATTCGATTCATTTCGGAGAACCCCCAACATAACTACTTGTCCATTGTAGAGATGTAATCTAAATTCCACCAATCAGATGATTTTCTAATACTTCCTCCCCTTCATGATCCTAAAATCATACTGTATATATTTATTTACAAGAACCAAAATTTAACATAACTCTTTGCTCTGTTCTTTCTCAGCAGTATAATTTTTTTATTTAATATTTAATACAAAAAGTAATTATGATAAATATTACAGTTGTAGAATTCACTGCAAACTCGAGTGAAGCATTCATTCCCGATGTAATCAGGTTTTCGGGATCTCAGATAAAGATTGCTCTTTATTCGATTTGTTTTATCTTTGGGTTTAGCTTAATTGTCGCCCTGCTCACGTCCATATTATCGCAACAGCGTTGCCGTTATATGATTGACGGGCTGACATGTAACCTCATGATAGCAGACCTTCTCTACCTAATGGGTTGTCCTTTAATGGCTACCAATGCAGCCTACGCCACATGGATATTCGGAGATTCTGGCTGTCGGATTGTGTTTTTACTTGATGTTTTGACCATAGCAGCAAGTATTGGAACTTTGATTGGGATGAGTGTAGAGCGTTTCCTAGTAATGACCAATCGGAAGATGAGTACAAAGCTATACAAATGGGTCTTCCCTGTCATTTGGTTTGTCAGCATCGCGTTATCTATCCCCTTTGGCATTTTTACAAAGGAAGTTAAAACAACTTATAGAGTGTTTTGTGGCAGCATCTGGCCCACAGGTTTATTGAGAATATATATCTTCATCATATTCATATGCTTGTACGTTTTGCCTCTCTTTATAATATTAATTGTTTATATAGTAATGGTGAGAAGTCTGAAGATGTTTCGCCAATCAATGAGACGCAGTGGAAGAGGCTTGAATGCGGCGAGGCGCTCTATTCAACGCCGTAATACGAGAGTCTCAAGAATGGTAGTTGTTATTGTATTGGCATTCGGATTAAGTTATTTGCCGTTCTGGAGTTTTCAAGTTTTCATACATATAGCGCATTTGTTACCAAGGGAATTTATTGTTAATATAGATCATGTAGCGTTGAAACACATTCAAGGTACCATCGTATTTACCTCATATAGTTCAACTATACTTGATCCTGTAATTGCGTTTATTTTCTGTAACAGATACCGGCGTCTGTTTTACATTTTACGCTCCAAAGTATTCCGTTGGTTTCAGATCAGAAGAAATGTCAGCGCAGAAATTAATAATGTCTGCGAAATTAAACCCCAACCCAGGGTGAAGCAAAGGAGCACCCCAGAAACTACACTGTAAGTTACACCATTGTGACTCCGGGATTGATTGTGACTCAGGGTTAATTATAATTGTGCCCGGTTCATATTCTGGAATAAGATTGTTAACGATATTGTTCATGTTAATAAATTCGAAATTTTAACAGTTATATTTTAAATCATACCAGTATTACTTGTAGTCAAGGCATCCAATATTACATTATTTATAACGAACCTGTCTTTTAGACTGGGTAGTTTTGTCTAAAGCTGAGGCCAGCAAAAACCCGATGGATGTTTGTATGGATGTGAACGACATTGAAGTTGACCGCTTGAAGACACCGAACTCGGTTTTTTAGAAAAGTCTTCAACATTGTTTCGTGGAATATCAATGGTACTAACACTTTAAATAACATGAATATAAACCGGTTTTTGTTTATTTTTCATATAATATTTCTTTGTGAAACTCAAAACTGTAAAAAACCAGTGTAATCTAAATTTACAGGGTTACCATGCTGTTAATTTTCCCGATTTAAACTGTAATGAGCTCTACCTACTTGGTGGCTGCTCCATTTCTTACTGTTTATCAATGAAACATTTAATTCTGTCAGTTGAACCATTATATACTGATTGTTTTCAATTACGTTTAGTAGATGGATCGTGATCGTCTTTACTTTTCATGTATATCCCACCATATGACTCCCCGTACTTTACAGAACACTACTTTGCTTCCCTAATCAGCCAGTTTATTTTGAAAAGTTACAACAACCTTCCCACCATAATTACAGGAGAACTAAACCCGAGACTTGGTAATTTGAACGATGTGTGTCCATCCTATAAATTTACGCATAACCGAGAGAAAAAATTAAACACCAACGGCACAACATTGCTCAACATAATCAAGGACATGAGTCTATTAACCCTATTAGTACCGGGCTATAAAATGCTGTACAAATACCGGGGGGGGGGGGGGGGGGGGGGTGGGGGTCATATTGACCCTTCCCTCTAAAATCTACAAATATTAACGAAAACGTCTGATTTTTTGTTTGTGCGTAGTAGGTATCACTAGTCTGGATCCGACCGAAAAAAAAATTTTCGAAAAAATGTACCGGGGTGGTAATATTGCAGCACCAAAATTACAAGTAGTGCACAATTTTCACAACATTTGAAAGTTACATTTTTCGGCTAATTGTTTTTCAATACAGGTTTTCTGGGGCGCAAAATACATTGGAAAATATTTAAAAATGATATGCTTACCATAAATAGCTGTTTAGTCCTCTATGCGTAGGAAAAAAATGTAAAAAACAAGTAACCAGCACTTTTCTTCAGTTAGAACACAAAATTTTAAATTACTTATACAGTACGATGCTATAAATTCACATTTTCAGGTTTTCTAGGGCGCTGATTCTAATGGAATACATTTCAAATATGCCAGATCATTGCTACTTGTATTTTTCGGCGTAATTTGGCAAATTTTGGTGCTAGCACCAAATTTCGTACCCATCACCAAAAAGTACAAGTTTGCTATGTCCAGTGCTGTTTTTATTGATTCAATCGGATTCAGGACCCTCATAAACCCGTATAACGCAAGAAACTAGATGATACTATCTACTGATCAATTTACCCATTTTCCAAAATTTGGTTCTGGCACAACAATTTTCACCCACCGGCGAAAAATACAAGTTTGAAAACTCTTTTATGACATTTTTACTGATTCCATTGAATTCAGAACCCTAACAAACCCGTATAACGCAAGAAACAAGATGACACAATCAATTGATAAATTTGATGGTTTTCAAAATATGGTGCTAGCACCAGATTTTGCACCCACTTCCGAAAAATACAAGTTTGAGATGTCTAGTTCGATAATTATATATTCCATTGAATTCAGAACAGCCATAAACCTCTAAAATGCAAGAAATAAATTGTCACAAGCAATTTTATCTATTGAATGGATTTTCAAAATTTCGTGCTAGCACCAAAATTTGCACACAGCACCGGAAAATACATGTTTGATACGCTTGGTGCAACTCGTATATATTTCATCGAAACCAGAACCCCCAAAAACCCCAATTGCGTAAAAAACAAGTTTCAAACAATCAATTTATAAAATTGACATATTTCAAAATTTGGTGCTGGCACCAAAATTTGGCACCCGTCGAAAAAAATAAGTTTGAAATTTCTTAATCAATTTATATGAATTCCATCCAATTGCTAACACCAAAAAACCGGTGTAAATCAAAAATATTTTAAAATAAATTTTAATGAAATGTAATTTTCAAAAAACGTCTCAAAAAAAAGTGCCAAAAGTAGGGTTAAAAAATGGTGCTATAACTCGTAAACTACCCAATATTTTTGAAAACGGTTTTCACTACTAGGACGACAATAGATTTTTAGGAAAAGTCATAAAATTTAAGATTCCCAACTGCGTTTGTTTCAGAATTATAATAAAAAAAACCACCGGGATGGGGTCATATTTACCCCCCCCCCCCCCCGGGTTTAATAGGGTTAATGATGACATGATACCTATTAATCACTTAGTTTACGACTACGAGTTTACTACTAACGATGGAGGCACAACTGGATTGGTGCCTTTGCAAAATTCCAATACTGACTTGGACAAACTGGAACTTAATATTTTGCAAAATCAACCGCCTATAACAACAGACCATATCCCATTGTCTATTTCGTACAAAATTGAAGCAAATGTAAGTCTCCTTACAATGTTATCCGGCGCAATAGATATTAACAATGACCCTTGTAACCATAGCAAACAGCCTAGCTTCCATCACGAACTAATAGATATAGTAGCAATGCAGAAAATTCTACCAAGACTCTTACCTCCACTACAATCAATATCTGACATGACCTCCATTACTCTTGCAAACGCACTTCAATCAGCCTTATAATCATCAGCTATATCGAGTCTATTACGTGGGAGGATACATATAGAGGATAATATTAATAATGTTTTAAATTCCCCATTTAACGCACTGGGTGGCACAGATAAAAAGTACCTTAGTAACTGGTCAAATAACGAACTCAAAACTTGGACTGAATGCTTAAAGGAACAAGATTCAAGACTTTTATGGAAGAAAATAGATTATAAGGGCAAGATACATCGATTCAGTGCAAATCCGGAATCCTCTGCATCGTCAGTAACCGCAAATACACTAGCAGAGCACTTTGAGAACCACTTCGACATCGATTATAAAGAATGCGACTTTGATAACATTATTTCCCTCCCGAATGCCAATCTTGACCGCGATATATCAGAGGAAGAAATATCAGAAGCAGCAAATAAATTAAATAAATCCAGTAGCAGTTCCGACGGAATATCTGCCAAAACCCTTCAGAATGTCATGCCAATGTTACATCCATACATCTTATGTTTATTTAACTTAATTTTTAGGGGTGGTTTCGGAGCCTATCCTTCTTGTTTGTATAGCTTACTAATAGGATTACCAAAAAAGGGGAAATTATAAATTCCCAACTTTATAAGGGGATTATCATTGCTTCCATTACTAGCCAAACTATATGACGCCATTCTCTGTACCAGAATCACCAACAAACTGGTTTCGCATCCCCAAAGCACAAAGAGCATTCCGAAAAGGTCGCAGTTGTATTTTACATGTTCTTTAAGTACGTATCCTTCTAGTAGTCATCGCAAAGCAACGCAAACAAGATTTATACGTAATACTAACCGATTTTGACAAAATAAGTCGTCGAATTCTATTCACAAAATTAGCCAAACTTGGATGTGGCATCGTATTACACACTGCACTAATGGCTATGTTAGTGTAAATTGTACACTAACACGACTGCAGCCACTCACCACAATGGCGATTTTTCGGAAATATTCATGCTCCTTAGTGGAATAAAGCAAGTGCCCCGTATAGTCCTATTCTTATTATACTCTACACAATTCGACTCATTGCTATATTCAAAAGATTTTACTCTTGAGGAAATCATCAACAATACCCTCATATTAATTCACGCCTATGACACACTGTTATTAGCATCCAACCGTCAGTCCGCGGAAAATAAACTTATGGCTCTGGAAACATACTGCAACGATAATTTCATTAAACGCAACCCTAAAAAATGTGCTGTACTGGCCCTAAATAAAATTATATTCAATCAAACCAACCGTTTCACTTTGCAATGTGGTCGCATCTATCAATCTCCAGCTGAAGTTTATCTTGGTTCCGGTCTCTGCGCTTCCGGTAAACTCACAGACATGTTTATGCTCGACATCAAAAGAAGACAGAAACACTTCATAAAATTCTACGCATTTCTCAGAGAAAATGTTTACGCCCCCCCTAAAAGTCAAAGAAAAAGTCCTTGATGCATGCATGTCTCACAAATTGAATATTATACAATTGCGAAGCCTGGGGCAACATCAACTTATCTAGATTGAAATTCAATATAGGAAAGTTCTAAAAACCATACTTGGTCTAAAACCCTCCACATCTAGGGAACTTGTTTATATAGAACTCGGTCGTCCAACTATTACTTCTGTCATTAAAACCCGAACTGCCAAGTTAATAAAACACATTTTAGAGGGAGATGGAGATACTACAGACGACCCTCTACTATCCTTGCTATTAGACAAAAGCAATGCTGCACCCCTATTTGTAGATTCTCTAGTATCATGTGCTCAAACACTAGACGCCACAAAAGCAGAATCTGAGATAATGAATTCGTTAAGAGTATCAATTACCAAGAAAGCAGATAATGGCAAATCCAAATATATAACCTACCTCCAAATAAACCCAACGCTAACAAGACCAACGGCCTACGGCCAAATGTACTCATCGGGAGACATCACAGCATACGCACGTTTGTGTACGAGTTCTCACGAACTAAAGATAGAGAAAGGAAGATACTCAAGGACACCTCGTCCTCGTGACAAACGTCTCTGTACCTGAGGCACTGTTGAAGACGAAGAACATTATCTCCTTCAAATCCCCAATTATTCTGCCTCCCGTCAAGATTTTCTCGGAGCAAAAAACCCCCACTCAGTCTCAGAAATATTTAACAACATCACGGGCACTCCTCCCACTTATATATCGAAACTAAATCACGTCCGAAAAACATTAAAGCAATGCCACCTAACCCGGAACCCCGTGAAACTAATACGATTGTTTAGTGTATCTTTGAAACCTTTTACGTACTGTTTAAATTAATTATTCTACTACTGTACGTACCGGCCCATAACAAACTTATTAATCTGACACCGTTGTACTACTGTACGTACCGGCCTATAACAAACTTATTAATCTGACACCGTTGTACTACTGTACGTACCGGCCCATAACAAACTTATTAATCTGACACCATTGTACTACTGTACGTACCGACCTATAACAAACTTATTAATCTGACACCGTTGTACTACTGTACGTACCGGCCCATAACAAACTTATTAATCTGACACCGTTGTACTACTGTACGTACCGGCCCATAACAAACTTATTAATCTGACACCGTTGTACTACTGTACGTACCGGCCTATAACAAACTTATTAATCTGACACCGTTGTACTACTGTACGTACCGGCCCATAACAAACTTATTAATCTGACACCGTTGTACTACTGTACGTACCGGCCCATAACAAACTTATTAATCTGACACCGTTGTACTACTGTACGTACCGGCCTATAACAAACTTATTAATCTGACACCGTTGTACTACTGTACGTACCGGCCCATAACAAACTTATTAATCTGACACCGTTGTACTGCTGTACGTACCGGTCCATAACAAACTTATTAATCTGACACCGTTGTACTACTGTACGTACCGGCCCATAACAAACTTATTAATCTGACACCGTTGTACTACTGTACGTACCGGCCCATAACAAACTTATTAATCTGACACCGTTGTACTACTGTACGTACGACTATAACAAACTTATTAATCTGACACCGTATTTACTTTCATAAATTTATATACTGTACTTATACAATATATTTATTACTTTCAATATTATAATATCTATTTTATAATATATTAATATACCAATTAACATGTAATATATTTATACTGTACAAACTATTTATATCTCTATATAAGGGCTTAAAAAAGCGTAATTTATTTATACGATATAATTTATTTATATAATTAATGTTTGAAATATAATTACTGTATACCGTACTTTCATAAATATATTTTCACGTATGTAATTTATATTATTATTATTATTACCTTTAATCCAGGCCTTAGCCCATAAAAACGAGTAAAACAAGCACACAACAAATCAAGCACAGAGTATGAGTAAGTAGGTCACTGAAATCATACCTAAGAAAGAATACGTGATATTGAGTTAATACTACAAATACGCGAGATCTCACGTAAAATAGAATTGCAAGTTGTGTCAATTCTACGCAATAAACTTTGTTTGGAACGGTACCGAATATGGCAAAACATTGGAAGGTTTAACCTTCCGAATTGTAGAGACATACTTGTAGGTTCACCGTCGGTAACCCGCGGAATATTAAACAAAAAACGTGCACAATTATTGTAAGCCACCCGAATCTTATTGTAACATATCTGTGAATAGTTATGAGCATTCCACAGACTGTTACAATATATAGGGGTGCAATATGCCCGAAAAAGAGTTACTTTTACCGGTAAAGGAGCGGTACTGAACTTCCTAACTAAAACATTTGCTCTGGCATACAAGCAATGCATTTGTTTAGTTATGTCGTAATCATCGTCAGTAGTAGAGTGAAGAATATGTCCTAAATAGTTAAAATTATCAACAATTGGAATATATGCACCATATAAACGGATTCTACATAACGGAATACCTGAATGAGATTTCGGCAAAAAATATATACATTTCGTTTTTTTAACATTGAAAAGCATTGAATGACAGTTGGCAAATTTAACAGCGGTGTTAACTAAATTTTGCAAACCATAAATTGATGTAGAGATCAAACAAAGGTCATCTGCATACAGTATGTGATTGACTCGTAAAGAACCCACTTTACAGCCAACACCACTGTTGGTTAATAATATACTAAGATCATCTACATATAAATTAAAAAAGTAAGGACTTAATATACCTCCTTGTTTAGTGCCGTTAGACACTGTAAAATTAGAAGAGAAAACACCATCCCAAAGTATACGCATATATTGGTTCCTATACCAAAAAGATATTAGCCGCACAATATATACTGGAACTCCACGGTCTAGTAACTTACGGAAAAGTTTGAAGTGATTTATACGATCGAACGCCTTCGACGCGTCCAACATGCAAATGTAAATAGGTGTATTGTGATAGAGATAGTAATTAATTATTTCTTTAATAGAATAAATACATGTTTCCGTACCTGAATTGGATTTGAATCCAAACTGGTTCGCTGAAGTTTGCAAACGGTCAATACACCGATTTAGAATTATTTTCTCAACAATCTTTCCTAGAACTGCACCAAGAGAAATACCTCTATAGTTGTCCTTATTGGTAATATCCGCAGTTCTATCCTTAATAAGAGGAAGAACCGTGGAACCAATCATACTTTGAGGCATATAGCCATGAGACAGCATAGCATTAATTAAAACAGCTAAAGTATTAATTAGGGTCTTGCTACAACCCTCAATAAAATGCTCTGCACATAGCCCGTCCGGGCCACTGGCTTTACCGGTAGGTAGGCTAAATACAGCATCTAAGACTTCACGGTCAGAGACCATTGGGATATCTACACTTATATTAGCATTAATATAATTATTAACGTAATCACGTTCGGAATCATCATTTACACAGTTAAACAGCTGATCAAAATGAACTTTCCACATATTACAAATATTAATTGCACCAACACAATTATCAACCTTGTTTGGAAAGGGAACTTTATCGGCAGTGTGTGTCCGAATTTGGGTCCAGAAGTCCTTCGTCTGGTCTGATAACATGGCCTTCGCCATACGTTCATTACGAATATTATTTTCATTGCGCTTACAATGTCTCAAAGCCAGCTTGAACTGCGCTTTGCTTTTTAAGTATTCTTGAAAAATAGGGCCAGTCCTAGGTGAACCGCATTCACGCCAAAGCTTGAAAGCGTTTCGAGATTGACTGTATTTTTCTTTTACCTGGTCGTTCCATCCCGGGATGTGCCGGTTAGATGAAGACCCGGATGTTGATTTTATAAATTCATTTGATGAAGCTGTTAAGGCCCGAACTAATTTGTCGTATAAGCTGTCAATAGCCTCACGGTGATTTGCACACTTAGAGTCGTGACAGGACAGTAAGTCATAGTCAATGACGTCATCAAGCATACGGTGAACACTACTACAGTAGCTATGTAAGTTATTCTTCGTGGTATGTGACCAGTCAAAATGTTGACAGTGTACTTTTTTATGTAAGTCATTTGCATCAGTAATGCCAGTAGGCGGCGTAATAACCGTTACGTTAAATTCCATACATATAGGCATATGATCCCGCACAGACAAATCATAGTTTACATAAATTAAATTAATAAAGGACATAGTGGGAACAGAGCACAAAATGTGATCCAACCAAGATGTAGAGCCATGAGCATCACTTACATAAGTAAATGAGTTATTAGGGAGTACATTAATATCAGCAATAATAAAATCAATCCCTTCGCACCACTGCACCAGTTCCTTAAAAAAAGTACGTGAGGGATCGGCATTGAAATCGCCTAGTACACAGCAATGGGAGAACGATTCCGTCTCAATATAGGATTTCAGATTACCTAAGCATACACTGTAAGCTTCACAGTTATCAGGACATTCGTATGGTAAATACACATTCAAAATAAGAAGAGTATCATTATTGTTAATCTTAATTGTAGCACCAAGAATTCTATCATCGTTAAAATCAACAACATTAAATGCATGGGCAATAGACCTCTTCCACAGAAACGCCAAGCCACCCTTAATTCTACCACGTAAGAGCCCATCAGCGTAGTCTGTAGTAGAGAACCCTCTGCCCAAAAAATTAGGATGGATATCCATAAATAACGAAAGTTCCTGTTTAGGAACCATCGTTTCTTGAAGTAATACTATGTCACAGCCCGTGTTACACATGTCTTTAATGAATGCACAAGACTCCACTCTACGGACTGAATTACAATTATAACTAGCTATCTTCAGAATATGAGACTCCATTGTTAGTTGTTAAATAGATTATATATACAAATGTAAAAATTGCAAAAAACACAAAAACCATAATTAGTAAAAGTAGGCAAAAATTATATATATATATATCATATACCGGAAAATATTTATCTACAAGTGAATTGCAAATGAAGGAAACTTATAAAAAAACAAGTGTATGTAATTATAAAGAAACCAACTGGGCATATCGAGATGATAACTGCATTTAAATATTAGCAGATGTAGCCGAAGCTCCATCTGAAACTCTCTCTGAGACCCGGCCTTCCCTAGTACCAGAAAACCTGGGTGGGAAATATTTATTAATTCTTGCATTCCGTGGCCAGGAGGAACCATCCATAAGTCGATCACGATCGGTGTCGTTAGAGCAGCTGAGAATAAACGAGGCTTGGTTACTCTCCCGGTTAATGCGCTCAGCGGTGATGGAAAAATCAAACGATTCCTTGACGTACTTCTCGATGACAGATGCCTCTACATCTGGTCCACACCCAGTAAGGTAGAGCTTCCTTATGGGTTGAAAAGTAGGAAATGCCGTAGTCTGAGAAGAACCCTGTACGAATTTCCTGCGAATATACTTCCTTGAGAGTTGCTGGTTGTGAGATGGTCCCGATTTTGCAGATACCGTAGTACCAGCAGCCGCCCTTGGGGGTTTAATTGGGCGATGGCGCCCATCGTGGCCAACAACTATGAAACCGTTATTGGAATCGTCGTCCGTGGGACAGACAATGACGTCAGCTGTAACGTTACGAGGTGCACCCACAGGTCCCCCACTACGGGCAGCATCCGAGTAAGTTTTCTGACTATTATTGGCAACTGGACCGATCAAACTGTTCGTCCTCGTCAAGGCCGTTGTCGTAGGAACCGATGGGTTCTGCGGAGTACAGATTCCCTCTACGATCGCTAAACGATCCTGAAGACGGCTCACCATGTGCAGAAGCAGCGCAGTATCTGACTCGCACAGGGAAAACGGCGGAAGGACCGTAATATCGCTTGGGATAAACTCAGTTACAAGCTCTTCCGAGCTGTTAGCTTCAACATATCCTGGGTAATCGAAGATATCCAGAATATCTTGAATTAATAGACGTCGCAGAGAATCGCCACTTTGTCGAGATTTGACAAACCCCTGTTTCGCCTTGTTTCTATCAGATGTAGGGATCAGATTAATAATAACCTGTTTAGCCTCTTTAAGAGTAGCGTCTGAAAACTTCGGCCATGATTGGACTATAGCCACGGTGCTATCTCTCGTGTAACCCTTAATGTGAGATGTCCAAAGATACGCCAAAACGTCATTCTTTATATGAAGACAGTGCTTCTTAGTACAAATCGCAGCAGAGGTGGAACCTGAGGCCATACCACGCCTCGAAAACCACAGCCTGACAGCAGATATTGCAGTACAGCAGTAGGTACAGCAGTAGGTCAGTAGGTACCAACCTTATATACAAGATAAGTTTCATTAATAATATCACTTAGTATACTATTTATATGTTAACGTATGTTATTTCTTCACAATGCATAACTTATTTATACCTAAATTCACTATTAATTATATTTAACCCAATATAAACATTATTTTCTTTGACTATTAGTTATTTCTTACACGTCTACTGTTTTACTGTACTTATTCAATTTATTCCTTTGTTTCACTGTAATTGTTATCTAAATTTTTTAATTTGTAGTGCATTTGTTTTTCATGCTTAATAGTCAATATTATACATACATACATACAACATATGTATGTTTGTATGTATGTATAACCACAAAATGGCTTCAAACCTCTTGGGTGTATCGGAAAATTGTAAACGCGACTATTTATCAATTACAGTAGTATCTACTGTAGTTGTTGAATAAAAATGTTAGGAAAGATTCGATGTGCGATATTCGAAATATTTTTATTATTGATAGTAACAATGTGTTGGCAAGCTGTATTTTTCGAGGTGTTTGTTATTATACAATTATTATAGGAAGGGATCTAGGGGTCTTAACCTCGAATGATAAGTATATTTTACCGAAAATAACTTATCTTTTATTGGCGCAATTGTAGGACTAATCCCATCACATGCGTACTTTTTAACCGGGTAGTGTACAAATCTAGGAATCGCGTATTTTTTCTTGAAATTAATATCTCATATCTCTCCAAACCACGTACGCGTTTCGACCTTACTGGGTCTCATCAGCGTGGTGTCGGATTCGAACCTGGGACTTCGAGGTGGAAGCCGAGACTACAACCACTAGGCCACAGGTTCTTGAGATATGGAGTATTAATTTCAAAGCCAGCTGCCATTTTATTAGCCCCTGATTTTTTTTATTATTGATAGTAACAATGTGTTGGCAAGCTGTATTTTTCGAGGTGTTTGTTATTATACAATTATTATAGGAAGGGATCTAGGGGTCTTAACCTCGAATGATAAGTATATTTTACCGAAAATAACTTATCTTTTATTGGCGCAATTGCAGGACTAATCCCATCACATGCGTACTTTTTAACCGGGTAGTGTACAAATTTAGGAATCGCGTATTTTTTCTTGAAATTAATATCTCATATCTCTCCAAACCACGTACGCGTTTCGACCTTACTGGGTCTCATCAGCGTGGTGTCGGATTCGAACCTGGGACTTCGAGGTGGAAGCCGAGACTACAACCACTAGGCCACAGGTTCTTGAGATATGGAGTATTAATTTCAAAGCCAGCTGCATGAGATGGGATTAGTCCTGCAATTGCGCCAATAAAAGATAAGTTATTTTCGGTAAAATATACTTATCATTCGAGGTTAAGACCCCTAGATCCCTTCCTATAATAATTCGAAATATTAGCATATTATAAACATTATGGAACGCGAAATTTAATACCCACAAATAACTTTGTCAGCTGAACAACTTTCACTACTTATTGTCAATTGGAGTTACGTACATTAATTATATCGTCAATTATTGTTCTATCTGTATCACAGTCAGTGAGTGAACTACTATTATCCTTCAATATTGAATTTTCTAAAGTTAGTCTAATATATATTATCGTTAAAAACAGAACCGAATTGTTTTAAGTAATAAATGTTATATGCTGGAGCTTGTGAAAATAATGTTTCATATTATTGGTATTTGTATTTTCTGGTTATAATTTATTGTTAGATTTTATTGTATTAATTTGGTGAGGTGTGACTTTGACAGTATGATACACTATTTGTGATATTGTTACACATATTTGGTTGAACCATTGTATTATTTATTATAATTTTCGATAAAGGCATGAAATGTTACCTTTTTTTTAGGGTGTATACATTTAATTCTCTCCAGTGGAAATCGAAACCTATAAAATCTGATTACTGGGTAAAATGAAACTGTAAACTATAGCTCTAGCGATAGAAAGCCACCTCCAGGGAATAAGTTTAACATCTACTGTACCAGAGCAGCGGATCATGAAATTGCACAAGCAAAGCGAGAAACTGTCTTGTTTAAGAATTGAAAAAGTACCTCTTTGGCCGTTATAATTGAGTATATATTTAGCGACATCTAGCGGTGTACAATAGTATTGTACAACACCAGATAATTTCTAAATTGATTGAGATTCTCCAAAATGTCATTCGAAGACAGTTTCATTAATATTTATGCAGTGGTTCACTAGAAGCAATACAATCACAAAGCAACAGAAAGAAATCTGAGTAGGATTGTACATATATATATATACATTGCTTATTATATACGACAATAATATTTTAGGTAAGGTTTAAATTCTTATACCGGTACTTAACTATTGCTGTATTGCAGTACTGGGCAATTCCATTGTTACAGACGTAGATGAGACTCACAAGTAAATCCATTCCATACGTTCCATACATTTCATTCCATTCCATACTCTGTTGGTCTGTAAAAAACGTTGTTCTTGGTAGCACAAACTCTTAACTAAAGCTGGACGTCACATTTTGTTTGGAATAAATGTGAAAGTTAAGAATAATATACTTGATACAGACGTACTCACAAAATCGTATATTTTATAAATCATGGGGACCTTCTTAATTATCTATGAATTACGCAATTGTGAGCTAATAAATATGGTTGCGTTTTGGAGCACAATTATCTGCCCTCTACGAAAGGAATTTATTATTTACCATTTTCCAATTAGATAAAACTTGAAAACAACCAAAACATATATAGTTATACATATATATATACAACATATATAGTTATACATATATATATACAACATATATAGTTATACAGCGGTGAGAAACAATGAAAATTCGAGTTCGATGGAGAAGTAAAAAAATTTTATTGATATTATCAGTCAAATTAAATTAAATTGTTTAGTAAACATAAATAAAAAATCGGTAAATAAGTTATACATATGTATATATACAACATATATAGTTATGTCAGTTTGGAAGTAAAAGAAAATATATAATCTCCATAGAAATTACCACGTCCATAATCTGGGAAAGTGCAAAATTATCTGTCCATCATCGTCTGGAGTTTTTCATTGGAGTCCACTTGAGGGAGGTGGGGGGTGGGGGGGGGGGGGGGGGGGCAGGGCCTCTACGGAGCCACCTAAGCAGCATTCCAAAGCCATAATGAAACGGACAGGCGTTGGAATAGTTGTCTGGCTGCATCGGGAGCGGGGATGCCTCGATGGAGGCTCTGGAGATGCGTGATTTTCCCAGAGGACTGCACTGGCGTCCGAGTCACATCCACCCAGGCCTTCCATCATGGGAGTGGTGAATCCCACACCTGAATTGCGGCACTCATCGACGTGGGTGGTGAGTTTGCGTTTTCGGGCGAAGGAGAGGGTATGTCCAGGGGTACTGGCGGCTTGGGAGAAGGTTCGTCACTGGAGGGGGGAGATAACTGTGACATCTAGTAGCATGGGCTGACCCCTTTTTCTAGTTTGGGAGGTACACATCGGCAGGGCGACTGCGAGAGCCAGGGATCAGGCTGGGGACTTCACTCCTGGGCGCTAGAGCTGCTGATTGAGCTGCTTGGAATTCTAGCATTCTGGAATGAGTCATGGCGTGATATCCTGTCACCTTCACCGCCACAGCCAACATGGTCTCCAAAGGGGTCAGTGGCAGAGGCTGTGTCAGCTGGGAGAGGGGGTTGGTTCCGAGACCATGCTGTCACCTAGCCAGTAGTCTAGGGAGAGCCTGAATTCCAAGTCCAGGAAGTGTAGGCCCAGACTCTCAGAGGGTATGGCTTTAAGCCAGTCCCCAGCATGGTGCAATGCCATGGAATTGGGAAGGGCCTGGGATCTGAGGTCCGATTAGTCTCGTATTTTTTGTTGAATTATTGCATATTTTGGTGCTAGCACCAAATTTCGTACCCATCACCACAAAAACAAGTTTGAGATGTCAATTGCTGTTTTTATTGATGCCATCGGATTCAGGACCCACATAAATCCGTATAACGCCCGCCAAGAAACAAGATGAAACTATCTATTGATCAATTTAATTATTTTTATACTTGCTTATTCTTATTGAATTTTAGTGTTAGCACCAAAGTTTGCACCCATTTTCGAAAAATATAAGTTTGAGATCTCTATTCAGAAAATTATTTATTGCATTAAATTCAGAACCCCCATAAACCTCTAAAATGCCAGAAACAAGTTTTCACAATCAATTTAACTATTGAATGGATTTTTAAAATTTTCTGCTTGTACCAAATTTTGCACACAGCTAAGAAAAATAAAAGTTGATTTGCCTGGTGCATCTCATATATATTCCATCAAAACCAGAACCCCAAGGAACCCTATTGTGCAAAAAACAGGTTCCAACAAACAATTTACAAAATTGACATATTTCAAAATATTGGATGCTGGCAACAAAAATTTGACATCTGCCGAAAAAAAAAAGTTTGAAATTTTTAGCATATTTTATTTGAATTCCATATAATTGCGAACTCCAAAAAACCGGGAGGTATCTAAGAAATAGAGATGTTACAAATCATATTTCACGAAATGTAATTTTCAAATACGCCTAAAAAAAAGTACAAAAAAGTGATGTTTAAAACTGGCACTATAACTCGAAAAGTTCCTAATATTTTTAATAACCGTTATCACTCTTAGGAAGGCAATAGATATTTAGGAAAAGTCTTAAAAGTTCAGATTTCCGTTTGTTTCAGAGTTATAACAAACATACCAACGGGTTTAATAGGGTTAACCCTATTAAACCCGGGGGGGGGGGGTTGTGGATCAATATTACCCTTCCCGTGGTTTTTTTGTTATAACTCTGAAGCAAACGCAAGGGGACTTTTTTTTGTGACTTTTCCTAAAAATGTCTTCCTAATAGTGAAAACGGTTTTCAAAAATATTTGGTAGTTTTCGAGTTATAGCACCATTTTTTAACCCTACTTTTGGCACTTTTTTGGGGCGTTTTTTGAAAATTACATTTCATTTAAATATGATTTGTAACATCCCTATTTTTGATTAACACCGGTTTTTTGTTGTTTGCAATTGGATGGAATTCATCTAAATAAATTTAGAAATTTCAAACTTGTTTTTTTCGACGGCACCAAATTTTGAAATATGTCAAATTTGTAAATTGATTGTTTGAACCTGTTTTTTCGCAATAGGGATTTTTTTAGGGTTCTGATTTCGATGGAATATATACGAGTTGCACCAAGAGTATCAAACTTGTATGTTTCGGCGCGGTGTGCAAAATTTGGTGCCAGCACGAAATTTTGAAAATCCATTCAATAGTTAAATTGATTGTTACAACTTATTTCTCGCGTTTTAGAGGTTTATGACGGTTTTGAATTCAATGAAATGAATAATTATCTAACTAGACATCTCAAACCTGTATTTTTCGGTAGTGGGTGCAAAATTTGGTGCTAGCACCAAATTTTGAAAACTACCAAATATATCAATTGAATGTATCACCTTGTTTCTTGCGTTATACGGGTTTGTAAGGGTTCTGAATTCAATGGAATATGTAAAAATTCCATAAGAGTTGTGCAGCAATTCTTGTGCCAGCACCAAAATTTTGAAAATAAGCAAATCGATCAATATAGATAGTATCATCTTGTTTCTTGCGTTATACGGGTTTATAGGGGTCCTGAATCCGATGGATTCAATAAAAACCGCACTGGACATCTCAAACTTGTACTTTTTAGAGATGGGTACGAAATTTAGTGCTAGCACCAAAATTTACAATATTTCGCCAAATAATACAATTAGCAATGATCTGGCAAATTAAAAATGTATTCCGTTAGAATCAGCGCCCCAGAAAACCTAATAATGTGAATATATAGTAATCAGATCATTTTTAAACACTTTCCAATGGAATTTGCGCCCCAAAAAATATGTATTGAAAAACAATTAGCCGAAAATTAAAACTTTCAAATTTTATGAAAATTGTTCACTACTTGTAATTTTGGTGCAGAAAAATAACCACCCCAGTACTTTTTTTCGAATTTTTTTTTCAGTCGGATTCGGACTAGTGAGATCTATGTACAAACAAAAAATCAGACGTTTTCGTTAATATTTGTAGATTTTAGAGGGAAGGGTCAATATGACCCCCCCCCCCGGTATTTGTACAACATTTTATTGCCCGGTACTAATAGGGTTAAGGGGTAAGCCCAAGCCGACTTTCCACGTTTTTCTGTAGGGGGAGATAATTGTGATGCTGTGGGGAATATAAAGACTGTAGACATAGAACCTTATCAGCCATCCCAAACGTTGAAAATACATTTAACTTTGAGATGAAAATAATTGGAAATAAAGATATTTATGAATCAAATGCAAACCTATTATGGATTGATTCTCTCCACATTTAGTTGGACTACAAACAATAATTGCATATTTGTATGTCTGAAGGAAAAGTAAATAATAGTAAGTTAGCACCAATACAATTCAGAGCAGTCCAAAAGGTAGAATAAGAGTTACATACAAACAAATTAGCGGAATAAATTATGTAAAAT
Organism: Nemertoderma westbladi; assembly: GCA_032718475.1. Taxonomy (NCBI): domain Eukaryota; kingdom Metazoa; phylum Xenacoelomorpha; order Nemertodermatida; family Nemertodermatidae; genus Nemertoderma; species Nemertoderma westbladi. The sequence goes on along the minus strand of JAUCBJ010009048.1, from coordinate 56,114 downwards.
TGAACGGGCATTTGCTGATGGTATTGTCGTTGTGTTTAAGGAAGGTAAAGTGGTAGCGGGGGTGGTAATTTGATGCTCCTGAAACAACAGTCCTGTAACAAAGAAAATGACTGGAATTAGGAGTATCACCTATACACAATAGTATATAACCTATAAACAAAAGAGCCCCGTGATAAATACACTTTACTTGATCACTTGCACCCCAATATTCTGGTACTTAAAGACGATATTGGTTGGAAATCTCACAATGAACTGAGAGTAGAATATAGTAATACGGAATATAGTAGTTGCCTGCTATCTATTGGTACGAGCCACCACACCAGGGTCCACTTAGCCTTTTATCCCAAGTGTGATCGTTAAAATGAGGGACCAGTTGAATTATGAGAGATACCCGCCTCGGCTTCGTAGGACATTGCTTTCTCCGTGAGAACCTGCCTGTGCTCAATCTTGGGCTTTCACAACCTCATGGAGAAAATAAGCATAGTGGAAAGCCCATGACTTTTTTTGAGACACCTCTTAGAGGACACTAGCCTAGAAGATACGGATAGTCTCGCGAAAGTCATGAGGGGGTTGTGGTGGTGCAAATTTATCAATAAGACGGCATAGCATTCTTAAAGCACCCTGCATTTGAGCATGCCAATTTTGGATTGCATTTTGGTGGCAAAGAAAATTTTGTAAAGCATCTCAATGTGCAGCTGCATAGTAGAATAGTAACACACACCACACATGTACCAGATTACATTCGAAATTATGAGCTTCTTTATCTACCAGACTTTGGATTCTTGGCATGATGGAATATAAATAAAATAATGACTAAATAAATAATAATATAATGGTGATGCGGGGACTCAACAGTATCCTTGGCGCGGACACACAGAGGCTCCTCTCCCGCTTATTATCTCCCTCAGTAACACTGCATATCCAGTGTTAGGCGTCCTTGAGGGGCTCTTTGGTTTGGATATGGGGCGGGGCTTCAAGGTACACCATGCCCATCAGGTATTGATATACTCTTTAGTTTTTTATTTTATAATTCATAGCTCTGCTAAAAACAATCTACTTAAAAGTTTATCCTTTATGGTACATGTGGTGAATAAAATATTATATATTACTTACTTTCTTTAAAAAAAATCTTTAGATATTAAATGTAAATAATTATAAAAAATACTTATGTTTCATACCTGCTATGCATGCCGTCATAAAACAAGCAATGGATCCTGCCAAAAGTGATCTCAATGCCAGTCGTGCCAGATCTCCCCTCCTAGATGGAGCGAGACCTCCAATTGCGGCAATAGAAATACCAATGGAACCAAAGTTAGCAAAGCCACACAATGCATATGTTGAAATCACTATGGAGCGTTCCTAATAATTCAGTAAAATACATTTAAATTACTATTAGCGAATTCAGCATTTTTAATAAAATCAGTTATTCCTACTACTAATAAATATTACTGGGTACTAATATATATATATAATATACTAATAATATACTGGAACTGTAATGAAAGCCCATTATCCAAGTGTCATTTGTTGGTTTTGTATTTTGATAGCATTAAACTGAGCATCAAATACATCATTATTTTTAGTGTGTTGTTTTTAAGGTGTTTTTAGTGCTAAAAGGCTTAAAAGTTTGACAGAGTTGTCACATGGTATCCAGCCGCTAGGGAGTTGAGTGTTGTCCAAGCTGGATATAGAGCGGGGGTGGTAATACAAAGTTTCTGATATATCTGCTGCAGGGCCGTGGAAGTTCCTAACTGGGATCTTCAGGCCAAATCATTAACGGTTTTGTCTTTACTTCCAAAAATTTTGATACATATTAATACATATAGACAGGTAAATCAGTTAATAGCCCAAGTCCATGCTCAAATTGAGGCATGTTGAACCGTAGTCAGATATCGGTACTTCATAAGACCTAATCCTGCATCGTAATAACTATGAGCTCAATGTCTTAATGGAGACATTGAACTGTAATTACGATGCACACAGATATTACATATCAAAGGAGAGATGGTACAGCTGGTTTGGCCAAGGGACCTGTGATTGGTTCTTCAGGCCCTTATGTAATATCACTAAAGGCAGCAGATTGGTTAGTTATAGCTAATTGGATATTTCTCTCCTTCCTGCTGGTAATAAACAATAATTGGGGTTTGGCATATTGCTTCACCCCACACATTCTACATACACTGAAGCAATGCAATATCGATGTATAGGGCGTCCCTGTAGTAGCTACGTACACTGAGCAAATAATATACACCATAAGCACAATAGATTTGCTGTATGGTAAGGTTAGCTTGCGCTGCGCAGCCACGTGATAAGTCAATGTTTGGCCATTGGGCCTTAATGTTTGTTACCGTGACCTTGAAGGTGACAAACATGGGTGATAACTGATAATTGATTAGCCGTTTTACTATCTTTCGGCTAAGAAGGCGATATTGGTTTTGAGTGGTCGAAGTGAGTGCGCTAAGGGATGAATCCTGTAACAAGAGTTTTAAGTGGCACATATACTTGACCTTTCACAAGTAAGCCCTAACGGTCTTCTAGTGTTTTGTAATTTGATATCTCGAGAACCAATCGTCGAATTTTTTTTGAAAAAAAAAGTTTAGTTTGTACAGTTTGGTGAATCTGCATCAAATTTTACAAAAAAATTAATAATAAGCCCTAACGGTCTTCTAATTATACATATAATTAAATAATGGTGATATATAATCAGAGCCTGTCAGCAGTCATCACGACACTTTGACTACACATGATATGGAATCAATATGGACTGTTTATCAAGTTGCTTTGGTTTAGGATAAATTTATTGTTTTGAACATTTAAAGTGAAGATTTCTACATTCGAAGGTATTATTAATATTGATGCATAAAATTATTTGTATACAAAATTTAAACCTAAACCAAACCCCATTACTAAACTAAACCCTACTGAAAAGCCCTAACCTAAACACTAAACAAGTAACACACCTTACATCACAACTTACATCAAGATCACCATCTTCTATGTGTTGTTTTAGATGTTGGTAGGCAACAAACTCGTTGGCAAAGGTTTTAATTCCAACTAATTGTGCAACAATTCTGGCATCCTTCAATGGTATCCCCATTACCAAACTAATGGGCATTAATATATATGAGCAGATCATATTAAAACTGAGTTCGGGGAAGTCGACCAGGCCCCCAAAGTAGCTGAGAATACCGTCGAGGAAGGCGAGGATGGCAAGGAAGGCAACCAGGTTGGCCGTAATGTTAAGCACTAAAGTTACGGCTTGCGCAGCTCCGCTTGCAGCCGCCTCAATAACATTGGTTTCTTCTCTGAAATTATAATAGTTATATTTCAATATTATACTATAATATGTATGCCTCTCTCTCATCCTACATGGGTGAGTCAGTTATTAAATTCGCTTTCAATCGTTAATCTTTAAAAAGTGTCGCAGTTCCATTGCCCTTATTCGTCAACCTTATAATTGTGAGTTGGTACTGATGGAAAGCTAGACATGTCTAAGTAAGTAGGTGAAACTATATATGTTTAAAATGTCCTGTAATCTCATTAAGATTCACATAATTATTATTATTATTTTTTTTTTTTGGTGGGGTGGGGGGGGGGGGGGGTTACTGATATAATTATACTATGGCCGTTTTCCTAAATTCTGTGGGGGTGTTTGTGTGTGTGTTGGTGTGTGTGTGTGTGGGTCGGAAGCAAATATGGAATATCAGAATATATAGCTGGCTATAGTACAAGTATAATTGTTCGCTGGGGCGGGGCGGCTTGCAGTTTTGCTTCACGAAGGCCCCACATATGTTCGCCACTAAATTACTGTGAGACACTATTTTAAGGGCATTGCGAATACGGGTGCTTCCGAGAATAAAGATTGCTTTTTCTACCACGGACGTGTGCTCTTTATATCCTGGTGGCATATAAATCGTTTAAAAAGAAATACATGCGATTTACATTATATACCGAAAACAGGCTTTTAAGGAATAACAGTTGAACTGAGAGTCGAGTTATTCGTAAAAATTATACTTCAACACACCAAATCGGTAAGTCAGGTTGAATGAAGCATGGAACAACAAAGTAGTTCAGTGGGTCAGGTGGTTCAGTTCAACAGTATAAGGCAATGGTGTTAGATTCAGTTTTATGTGCTGTGGGTGTGATGTGAATGGAACACAGCAGTCCACAAAGACATAGGAAACGGAAACTGTACTAAAACCTATAACAATATAACAATGACCATTGTAAGGCCAACCCCATACCATTCTTACCATACCACCTTCACACATTCACAACTAGCCTACCAAGCAAATATTGGATCTGACCTCATCATTATTGGTGCCCTGCTTGAATGCTTAGAGTTTCAGAGGCAATCTGGGAATAATAGTGTATACTTATGTCACTTGGACATTAAATCTACATTCGACAATGTGAACTACATAACTTCTGTGTAACAAAATGAGAACTCGTATCAATCCTTACATATGCCATATCATGCTCTTCTATTGCGTCTGTACCATAGCATTCTTAAAGTTTAGGGACAGAAATTTATTGAAAACCCAAATAGGATTCTTTTAGTCAGCTTTTTTCTTCCCAGCCTCTCTCACAATAAAAAATCTTGCTATTTTTCTCGTGAAAGCCCGGGAATGCTAGGATGGCGAGAAATTAATTAGCAAAATATTTGCGATTATATATTTGATTTGCGATATGGATCGTGATTAATAAATGGTGGCCCACAACCTCTCTAGTAATTGATATGATTTGATATTGGTTAAATTTCCTGTAACACTAAATTGCGCTGGGTCATATATATATATTTTTTTTTTTATAGGGGCCTATACATACATATACAATGTTTCAAAAATTAGTAGATTATGTATTATCTATTTTGTAAAATGTGTTAGTATTGTAATTTTCAACAATTGTCTTAATTGGCTTGTTTCTTTGTTTCTGAATAAAAAATTATTAGTTGATGCTCGAGGTATTAAATTAATGACAGGGGAGGAACAATGCTCTCTCCTATCGCCAATGTTGTTTCTGCTTTATACTACTGGTGATTTTCTGAATGATAACTACTGCAGTAAAATTGGGTTCAACCTTCATGATGTATGGTTAGGAGATATCACTATGTTGATGACATCCTCGTGGTTGGAAAATCTATAGCAGAACTAGAATATTTAGTAAGCATAATTGCCAGTAAACTCGAAACGGTCAGTCTAGAAAGTGAGAGCTCAACAACAAAATGGATAGCGAAGTGTGGAAAGGTATCCAATTAACGCTTCCGGAGTTTCTTAAATATTTTTTTTAAATTCTGAATTGAACTAATTGTTCGGCATGAATTAATTAATTATACTGATCAGTAAAATATATATATGCACAAACATTGAAACATAAATATAAATATTCTGTGATATGGATCGGGGTTTAACCAGCAGCTAGGTTGGCGAGGTGAGGGCAGCTCAGGCACTACTGGTGGCATTTGTACCGCTCAGAGCAGCTATAGCCACAGTAACGGCATATACAATCAAGGCACAGATCGTGGAATCTTCTGTCTTTCAGGAATAGTTGATAATGGAACACGTGGGCGGTCATGCGGGTGTGGTAACGACATGACAGTTTATTTGACATGGACGTTTCCAAATTGTAGATACGAATGCTGGCCGGTTCGGTAGTTGGATTTCTGTTCATCACTAAATTCCAGGAAGTGTTAAATCACTTCCTGGTTGGATTCTTAAATATCAATCCTACATTATTGGCCGAAAGTAACTCAATATGATTTATGGGATTTAAATTAAAATCAAGTAGTATGATGAGTTTAAATACTTTATCGGACTGTAATCGACTTATTACGATAACATCTAAGAGATTCCACAGGATGTGTTGAAAAACACGATGGCTTGATGCCGTAAAATTGAATAACCTATGGAATAGCATTGCAATTCCTAAATTGATGTAAAGTTTAAAATTCCTAGTTGGTTCGCTCACCTAGTTGGTTATGTAAACTCGACCTATACTACAGAAGGGCCCTTCGTAGGCTACTAGGCCTGGGTACCATACTGTACTTACGCAAGTAATCAGATTATATACCACCGTATGAACTGCAAACCTATCACAAGTGATGCTTATGGTGCCTGTATCGGGTCAATTAATCATCAGAAGTGCATCGGTCCCTCTAGTTCCATTTTACACAATATTCTATGAATATCATTGCATGAAAATGTTCAATGTACCACAAATCTACTCTAATATGACGTACCCATATGCACTGCATTTATCGGAAAGGTATTGGATTGCTCTCAGTCAGTGAAATTGTTCATTTTAATTATATTATATTAATGATTGTTAAAAATGCGCATTTTAAATTCTAATCTAATTAAGAACTATATATTTCAATCTTTATATGTGAAAAATTTGTTGTGCTGTGCTCCGTCTGTTTTTATTTGTTTGTAAATATGTAACAATTTTACTTGTACCAGTAAGACTGGTTTTAATATAATATAATTGAATTCAATTAGAATTCCATGTCTTAATTAGGCGCTGGCAGCTATGTATGCTAATATAGCATTTGATGTGTCTCATTTGTACTTGTGTGTTATTTATTCATAACTATTTATTTTATATAGTCACAATTATTGTCTTTAATACAGAACGAGTAGCTTGATGACAGTTCTAGTTTAGTCCAATTTGTATCATATTTATTATTTATATTATTTTATCTATGCCCCCTAATGACAGATTAAGTGGAAGTTAGATTGTTATTGACGGTACAGTAAATTATTACAATATTACAATATTAATTAGAAGTAATTTAAACAGGACTAAGGATGATCCAACTCTATAGCAAATGAAGCGGAAAAAATGAATTCGCCACCAGCGGGGATCGAACCCACGTCTCCCGATAAACGTTCAGGTATGCTGACCACTACACCACCATTACAATATTAATTAGACCTGATAGTAACAACATTAATTAGGCATGCTATTGACAATATTAAGTATTATAGTGCCATATTGAATTTATTATTTAGTAGTACGTGTCCGGTTTCCCCTTGTTTTTACTGGACACTATGAGTTTGAGTTCTGCTGCCAGTGTTTATTCTGGATATATTCGATTCATGCCATATATTATGTTTATTGACTCAAGAGGAACATAATTAATTATTATAACCAGCACCAGCACAGACAGCACAGAATGCAGCACAGACAGTTACAAAGAAAAACAGAAGAACAACCAAGCTTGACACTTGAACGGTTTCTGCCTCCCCTTTATATGACACTGCTTTCGCTGTGAGAACCATATCCGGTATCTGATGGAAAGATAATTCCGATTATTTCCGATAACGATTCCTGCCCATTGCCTTCTTTAATTCTTTATGTAAAACTATTAATGGAATTCCATCCGAGTAATTGAAATATTCTATTCCTCCTACTGTTGGCCAACCTTCAAAATGCCATTACACTCTTCAGAATAATAACGACATTGCACTCCCCAAAGTTATCTGCCAAATCATTTTTTCCACACATTATTAAATCTACTAGAACCCCAGTGATTGGCTTGCAGTAAGGTGAAGCTCTGGTGGACCCAGCAACATAGCGCACCTGGATCTCACGGTCAGCCATACACATTCCTAGTTCACCCCTATTCTCAAGTAATATGTCCAATGATCAGGAATTTGAGGAAAGTCATTGGATGTCCACTACGCTTATTATTCTCACCAGCAGGCTGCTCCAGGTTGTGTACATCTTGTGCCATAGTTGTTGCCATAGTTGTAAAAAAGCTGTGTGTGCATCATAGACAATGTTATTCATCCTGAGCACCAATCTGGTTTATGTACCTTCCAGAGAGATATCACAGATCTTCTAGACCCTGGATAGCTTAGGCTATAAATGGCAGACCAGGCTTTCCATTAGCTGATTCCGAGATCTTCATCAGATCTCCAAATCCATGATTCAAGATGACTTACCTGTTATCACAATCGTGCAGGATCCCGTTTGAGTCCACCAAAACTTTTTCACCACAAATAATAACATTGTCATTTTAATAATTACCGTATTATATAATATTTTACTTATTATATTAATAGCATGCATAATTAGATTAAATTTTCTGAAATATCATATCAATTCCTTGGAACAAAATTGACAAGGCCGGTATTTGGGCCTCTGAGCAGGAGGGGCCGCTAAAGCATATCTCTTAACAGAGTAAAACAATGTATTTCTAAATTTGCGATATGGAAAAAACATTTAAAAAATTTCCCTTCGCTTTGCTTCGAGTTTCAGTTTATTATACTGACATTTATAGATTTTGTTTAGTATTGATCCATTACTGTCATTCAGTGCCCAGATAACCCCTGGGTAGTGAGTTAAATTCTACGGCTAATAGTGAATAATGAGTAACGTTATAATGTCTTATTTTTGCCCAACATATCAATTAACTTCCTCATTCTAAAGTATCACTTTGGTATCGATTTTTGATAGAGCCACCGTTTCTTTCCTTTGCATTCTTTTCTAACTTCTATATATTTTCTGCTGTCCTCTATCCATTACCGACCCAAGGTACTGTAAGTCGTCAACGTTCTGTATTTGATTAGTCTCGATGGTGTGGTGGTCTGGCTTCCCCAACATGTAAGTACTCAATTTACTCATTAGCCGAGTATCAATGAGATTTTGAAGCCTTAATCATGTGCAACACCAGTCATAAGTGTCTACTCCTGTATCGGCTAATCCTAATCATAAGAATCATACTAAATTAAATACGGTTCCTAAAACGTTTAGTGTAGTCTGATGGGGGAGATAATTCCTTGATTAACTTCCCTTGATTCAAAGGTTGTAATTAGCAGCTCTACTACCTTTGATCAAAGTAATTATAAATGCACTTTTTGTCGTTCTGCGACATGCGTACGCCGTACACCATGTCCTCGCATATAGTGCCGTTATTCAGGTACCTGGACACCACCCCCCCCCCCCCCCCCAAATTTGTCTACAAGTCTTAATGAGATTGCATGAAATTTGAAACAGAGATAGTTTCACCTCCCTCCTCCTTTTTGGGTGAGCCAGAATTGTTATTTTTGCTTTCATTCTTTAGCTACTTATTTCACTTTATTTCAGATATTTCACAGGGCACAATATAATCATTCTTCAACCTTGTAGGGATTTGTTGGTACCAATAGAAAGCTGTCCATGCGAGGATTACAAATATGTAAAAAACATTTGAATTTGGTTGGGAAATAGTTGAGTTATGGGCAGGGCATTCCAAAGTTGCATGCATGTTGCTTCCCCTGCAGGCCATTTATTCTATTAAAAAAAAATTTCATATGCTAGAACATTTTGTTTATGTATGAATAACTACAGTACATAATAGTATAATTAAAGAGGTATCAGGCAAAAATATATATAATAATTTATTTATATATATATATATATAATAAAAAAATAAAGCAAAAATAAAAATTCTGGCTCACCCAGGGAGGAGGAAGGTAAAACTCTTTATATTTCAAATTCCATGCATTCTCATTAAGATTTGTAGAAAAATTTGGGGGGGGGGGGGGGGGTGGCAGGTACCTGAATAACGACACTATATTCCAGGACATGGTGTAGAATTTGGTATTTTTTAAATATTCTTAATATTTTGTTAACATTGTTAACTCAAATGTTTTCTCAACATTGTTATCATCACAATCCCCGGATCGGAACACTTATTATTACTAATATTATTTATTTATTATTACTTTACTAAAACCACTTACCCTCTGTCCATATTAACTAGCTCTGATTTCATTGTCTCGCTTTCCTCTGTTTCAGGGTACATCAGTTTGGAGACAGCCAGCGCTGCTGGAGCTGACATCACCGAAGCTCCAAGTAGATGCGCCGAACTGATACCAAACCCTAGATCATTAAAGTAAATAATTACTTGTAGCTGATATTCAAACAAAGCCTTACAATTTGATATGAATAAATGATATATAACATCATCATTCCTCCAATACATCTCTGATTAGCTTAACATTTAATTGAGTTCTGCTAAATAATAATTACTAATACACCGAACCTAAGGTTTCATAATTTTTTATTCATAGAATATTGATTGACTTTTTCATTTAATTTTTTCTAGTATAATTGTAAAATAAAGATTTTAAGGGATTCCAAGTTTTTGATTTCAAGGAATCAAAATGAATTCCAAGAACGAGTATATATTGTTCTTTTTTTAAAAACGATAATTTTAATGGTTTTATAATTAATGAGTAGCTAAGAGATACAATAGGTTATGTCATTGATATTGTGTATATGGAGATCTGGATAACGTTGATGTCTCGATACTAGAATGTATCCATATTTATTGCATGTGCAACGTTTATTATGCAAACTATGGATTTCAATACCATCCACGCAAACAAACACAAGCTCTTAAAATATTTCGTAGTAAATCGGTTTGCATTGGGAACATAACAATTCATAACTGTTTTAAATGGAACAATTTTAACTTATACAACAAAGGTATCTCTGATGTTAAGATTTGCAAGGTGAGTAAAGGAATAAAAGATGATAAAATACAATATTTGAATTATTGTTTACCAATTCCGATTTAAGCTGTTCAATTGCTGGCAATTGAGACACCACAACTTTGATGTTGATAAAGGCTTTGCTTAACCCTATCAAACCCGGGGTGGGGGGTCAATATGACCCCGCCCCCGTGATTTTTTTGTTATAATTCTGAAACAAACGCAGTAGGGAATCTGAAATTTTATGACTTTTCCTAAAAATCTATTGTCTTCCTAGTAGTGAAACCCGTTTTCAAAAATATTGGGAAGTTTTCGAGTTATAGCACCATTTTTAACCCTACTTTTGGCACTTTTTTTGAGACGTTTTTTGAAAATTACATTTCATGAAATATGATTTGTATCATCATTATTTTTAATTTACACCCGTTTTTTGGTGTTTGCAATGAGATGGAATTCATATAAATTAATTTCGAAATTTCAAACTTGTTTCAAACAAAATTTTGAAATATGTCAATTTTGTAAATTGATTGTTTGAACCTGTTTTTTGGGCAATAGGGGTTTTTTTGGGTTCTGCTTTCGATGGAATATATACCAGTTGCACCGAGCGTTTCAAACGTGTATTTTTCGGTGCTGTGTGCAAAATTTGGTGCCAGCACGACATTTTTAAAATCCATTCAATAGTTCAATTGCTCGTCACACTTATTTCTCGCGTTTTAGAGGTTTATGACGGTTCTGAATTCAATGGAATAAATAATTATTTAACTAGACATCTTAAAGTCGTATTTTTTGGAAGTGGGTATAAAATGTGGTGCTAGCACAAAATTTTGAAAACCATCAAATATATCAATTGATTTGTGTCACCGTGTTTCTTGCGTTATACGGGTTTGTGAGGGTTCTGAATTTAATGGAATAAGTAAAAATTGCATAAGAGTTTTCAAACTTGTATTTTTCGCCAGTGGGTGAAAATTGTTGTGCCAGCATCAAATTTTTGAAAATAAGCAAATTGATCAATAGATAGTAAGGCTTGTTTCTTGCGTTATACGGGTTTTTGAGGGTCCCGAATCCGATGGAATCAATAAAAACAGCACTGGACATCTCAAACTTGTACTTTTTGGTGATGGTTACGAAATTTGGTGCTAATACCAAAATTTGCCATATTACGCCGAAAAGTACGAGTAGCATAATCTGGCAAATTAGAAATGTATTCCATTAGAATCAGCGCCTCAGCAAAAGTGAATTAAAAAATTTGTGTTCTAACTGAAAAGTGCTGGTTACTTGTTTTTTTCATTTTTTCCCTACGTAGCTGAGGACTAAAACAGCGATTTATAGTAAGTAGATCATTTTTTAACATTTTCAAATGGATTTTGCGCCTCAGAAAACCTGTATTGAGAAACAATTAGCCAAAAATTGTAATTTTCAAATTTTGTGAAAATTGTTCACTACTTGTAATTTTGGTGCTGCAAAATAACCACACCAGTACATTTTTTCGAAATTGTTTTTCTTTCGTCGGATTCGGACTTGTGAAATCTATGTACTAACAAAAAAATTTGTAGATTTTAGAGGGGGGATATTGTACTGTGCAACATTTTATAGCCCGGTACTAATAGGGTTAATGCTTGCCACAACCACAACCATGTCATTACAGCAGTGATGAAATATGAATTCTATTTTGAACTGTTTATAAAAGATACTGACTTCAATTAAGTAAATTGCAATTCTAGACATTAAAACAGTATGGGACTCCTATAAACGTATTTCAGATTAGCATTTAGATAATTTCTGCATCAGATACACACAAAAGCCCCCCTTTAAGCAAGTTTTAAAAATGAACATCTGGTGTGCTCATCAGGGAATGCTAAATTTGAATTGTTTAGGTTATTGTGGGTTTTCTTGTACGTATTGGCAATATGATAGCTTCCAAATATGATAGCAATACTCACCAAAATATACAGCCAATAAATAAAACACTTACCAATGTAAACTGCCAGCACACCACCTGCTATTGTAGCGAAACCTCCTGTCATAACAGCATGAAGCTCTGACATAGTGAGTTTGCTGATGTATGGCCTTATAAGGAACGGGGATTCCGACTGTAATTGAAATATTTTAAAATAAATTCTCCATTTTTCGCTGCAAAGTCCAGTAGTTATTTGTACTGTATCCTAGTGAGGCCCCATCTACTGTAGTTTGGTATTTTTTCAGTTGGTTCAGTAAAATTACAATAGTTTATCGATTATGATTCGATTACTAATACTCTAGTATCATAGGTACAGCCACAAATAATTACGATCTCCTAATTAAAGAAAGTCTAATTATACAGAAACGAAAACCCTCACTATGTACAAGGCACTTCCTTTACTCTACATCTATTTTACTTACATTACCGGTATCTTATCTACTTTATTCTACTGCATTACTGTATCTGTTCTTTCTAGTTTACTGTAACACTCTACTGTATTGTATCTATTCTTACTACTCTACTGTACATACACCCTATCTATTGTCTCTGCTTTGCTATGGGTACCGTAATTTTTCTATATTTTTTCGGTAATTTTGCATTATTGTTCTATAATGCTGTCTGCCTAACCATAATATTATATAATCAAATATTCTCGAATTATTCTAGTACATAATTATCTCTCCCATAGTATTTGTAAATTTGTTTACACTTGTCTTATATAAATTTAGGTTATTTTCTGTAATTACAATTAATTTGTACCTACTTGTTTCTTGGCTGAATATTTTCTGAAGATTATATAAGAAACGTTCTGGATTTACACAATTATGTTTTTCCAAATCGCACTTATTGTTCTTTTCTGTATCAATTGACTGTATGAAGCATGTAGATAAAGATCTACCTGTTACCAATGCCATGCACTGACTACCAATAATATTAATTATTTATATAAGGCACACATGCCTGAATTAATTATGTGCTGAGGCAACATCTTACTGGTCAAACATTCATGAAGCAGTTCTCAGAATATCAAAAAGCTGGGAGCTAAATTTCCATTCAGTTAGTAGCATTAGTGTCCTTCATTACTCTATTAAAAGCAGGTCAGAAAGCAGTTTTGAAAATTTCGACCACATTACAGAAAGGCAGATGTTCAGACATCTATTCATTAGATTCGTGTTAAATCTCAATAGAGGAGAGAGTCTTTCCAAGCAAGGCCTGATGTGGTGCTAGATTTCTGTAATATAGAAGGTAATTTTTTTCAATTTTTTGGTGGTAAACTTCATATACATTATTATATTTCGAAATAGTACAGAGTCTACTCTCTAATGTCTCTACATGGGTGTCATATCTTCATATCAATATTTATAAATTTTCCATTCTATGCCCGACCAATTTATTTATGCTATCCTACGCTTATCCTTTTATATACAGATACACTGTACTGTATGTGTGTCATTTATTTCTATTTATTTATCTTCATGATATGTACCTTAATTATCCATGTAGGTAGATCTATTGCGATCCTTATTCTCCCCTTCACTACCTTTTGCTTGGCTTGTATTGTGCCAATTTCTTTAGAATTTCCAGCAATAAATTTATATATGTTCCACTACCTATATATCTGTTCATCTATTTTATACAATTAATTACGATACTATCCGAGATGTGGTATACAAATAGGCACATAATTCTATTATGATAAATAAAATTAAGTAAGAATAATAAAAAAATAAAAATAAAAAAAAATAGGCACAGTTGTAGTTGTCTTTTGGATTCCCCACAAGAACACCATCATGTTATTGCAACTTACATGGCCAAGGAAGATATTCCCTGCTGTGGCTAGAGTTTCAGCTGCTGAAGTTCCCATTGTGAACTGAAGCACCCAGGCAATCTTCCTTATTAATATTTGCATCAAACCCAAGTGATACAGGACTTGCATCATCGATGCAAAGAAGAAAATAACAAACAAAGCCTGTAAAATATAAATAATTATTCACTAACATTGTAATACAGAGATTGTATATAAAGACAAACTTCTTAATAAATGTCAAATTTATCTACCCACGACTTTACCTATTCTATCCATCTCACCGGGAACACCAATATACAATATACCAATGCTGCCGTAGAACTGACATAGAGTTTTAGTGCAACATGTGGTAAGTAATTAGAGTGAATTGTATATAGGTCTAATTTATATTTCTCATAACGAAGCAAACTGCACTTAACAGACTAACATATTTCACATAATCGTTCACCACATCCTCCAACCTCCTGTCAGCCACCAACAATCTATTTCCCATTTAATCTATTTCTCGCAATAATAGATTTAGCTCAATGTCACGCAATCAAAAGATATAGAATTTGATGCCAATGGTGGACTTTAATCAATGCTAGAAAACCAAGAAGCAAGTATATCTGCGAAACAAACCTCGCAGTATTATCATCAGATCTTAGTCTCAAAATCAGCGATCAGATCGACAAACATCTTTGCACCCAATCCTTAACTTCGAATAAAGAACCTCAGTCATAGTCCTCTTTCCATACAAAGGAGAAACCCATTGATCCAATCCAATGTCTTGTTAATTTCGACTCATCAGATTCGAGATCAATTAAACCAGCTAATCAAGAACCAAGACGAAACTAGGCGGATACTAGAAACACTACATGATGGGCAGGACGAAAATAAGGAATACTCTCGCTGCAATTCCCAATTAATTCTTGGAATCTGATTTGATCAATCGACCGAAAAATCAAGGACACAGTCGTTGTATTCCTAAACTTCCTTCTCGACCACCAGGATTTTTCCATCCCCAATACCAACAATGATTGCTGCCACCAGTAAAAAAGAGAGAAATCATCCCAGCAATTATAGTGAAGTTTGTCTGTTACCACAGCTGGGTTGTGGTATTCCAATAAGCTTACAAATAATAATCCTCAGCCCTCTTCGTAACCACAACCCTAACCAAATCTTAATACAAGCTACTCCAGAAGATTAAAGAATGGGAAAACAGTAGATCCCAAGATGGCCGTTTATTCGAAATTGAGGTCTCAAGTTCCCAAGTTCTGATCACTTCGGTTGATAACCTTCACCTGGTTAAACCCATTGATCAAGAAGGAGAAGAAAGTATTAAACCCATTGATCAAGAAGGAGAAGAAAGTATTAAACCCATTGATCAAGAAGGAGAAGAAAGTATTGTGATCCATAGTAAATACCACAATGAATCTGCCTCTGGCAAACCTACGTCGGCCCCAAACGGATTCATCAAGGAGGACGGTGGGAACCCTCTCTCCATACAGTGGCTGAGGATCCCTCACTTGGTCATCTCCCTTCAGCCGCAGTAGCCAATATTGATTTTTCCGACATTGACCCCTCCAAGGATACCCATTATGGTCAAGGGATCTTTCCCTGGTTTCACTGACTCAGAATCTACTATCTAACTATTATCTAATCATGATGTCAAGTTCACTGATTGAATTTTAGTTATTATGATATTATAGAAAATTACCATATATATATTCTTATAAGTATTGAGCAGCGTAGCCCACTACTAGACTACTTCCTGGGCTTCCAATTAGGAAGTCCTGGTTCGATCCCTAGATAGGGCAGCACTGTTTGGGCACAGTAGTGCTTTAAATGCTGCAGCCTAACCCAACCCTGGCTTTCATCCTTCAGTGCTCGATAAATGGGAACCAAGGCAACTTGGAAAACAGAGTGGAAGGGTTTACTGTGGAAGATCATCCATGGTGATGAACAGGCATTCCTTGGCTTAACTAGCTTAAAAGATACTCCCATTCACCCTTTTGAACTACTCTAGTATTAATTTCCCTCTTATTGCAGTCCTGGAAACTTGGCAATATGAACCGAATCACGATACCTTCTCCTAATGCCAAATTATGAATTTTATTATAATTACCACTGAAAATTTATTTCAAAAAATTGGCGGTATATATCCACGATTCCATGGACTGCATTGAACAGGATCACCTAAGTAAATTCATAACAGGTACTTATGAGTCAATATTATGTTGAGCGGCAGTTAAAAAACGTGTTAGAAGACATGAATACCGTGGCTGATTGCGGCCAAAAAGCAGTTATGGTCATTTCAGAAAAAACCTAAAAAAAATAATTTCATTTCAATAAATGTATATAATTTCATTTCAAATAAATGTAATTTCATTTCATTTCAAAAAATGTATTTAATTTCATTTCAAATAAATGTATTTAATTTGATTTCGAATAAAAATGTAAATAATTTCATTTCAGAAAAGTATATTTAATTTCATCTCAGATAAATGTATTAATTTTATTCTACTTGATTTTTGAAATCCGCTGTTCAGTCCATCCAACATTAACATGCAGAAAGGTGTCATAATAATTTTCATTTTCATTTGTGTTCTACCACATTTCAGTAGGCCTACATTTCATAATATTATGGCATCATATAACTTGAATGAAAAGTTGACTAACTATTATTGGTGTGGATTTTCGCACCAAGAAATAAAGTCTTTACTTTCTAAAGATGGCATTGAAACATCCACAAGATCCGTACGAAGGTTGTTGGCAGATTTGGGATTAACTAGACGATACAATCCTAACAATTTCGACGACGTCTGTCTTGCTATTAGGAATGAACTTCATACTAAAGGAACTACGTCGGGATACAGACAGATGCAACAAACGTTGCTTTACAATTACAATATATATGTTCCTCGAACAGTAGTTGCACATATTCTGAAAATATTGGACCCCATGTCTGTTGCATGACGAATAGATAACAGGGTGACTCGTCGGAGTTATTTTTCTAAAGGCCCAAACTATATTCATCACATAGATGGTTGGAATAAACTTAAACAATTTGGTCTAACTGTTCACGGGGCTATAGACGGTTACAGCAGAAAACTGATGTGGTTACAATGTGGCCCGAGTAACAATGACCCACGTGTTATAGCGAATTACTTTGTGGACTGTATCCAAACTCTAGGTGGTGTACCTCATGTTATACAAAGTGATCGTGGGACAGAAAACGTTAACATGGAATTGTTGCAACGTTTCTTTCGGTTACAACACATTGATGGCCAGGCTTTCAACAACGCTGTTTACATTTATGGAAAAAGCACTAGAAATCAGAGAATAGAGGCATGGTGGTCTAAATTCCCCATTTTAGGAATGTCGCAATGGATTGAACATTTTACTCAACTAGAAATGCATGGAATTATTGACACATCCAGTCCTATGTATATTGAGCTTATCCGTTTCGTTTACCTGAACTACTTACAACGCACTCTAGATAATATTACTATAAAATGGAACAGTCATCATATTAGAAAGAGTGGTCTCGTCTCTCCTGGAGGTAAGCACGATATTCTATTTCTTGATTTGCCTAACTATCTACACCGTGTCGTGTAGATCCCGATGATTTAGAGTCAATTCGACCATTCACTGAGCATGAACCCAAACTACATGCAGATTTATGTATGCTATCACTTGATTACATCACTCAAGTTGACCATATTCGAACTCCAATGACCTGTCAATCATTGGACGACTGTGCAAATACATTAACTTACCTTTTAGATAATCTAATAAATGAATTATAATATATTGTTGTATATTAAAATAAATTAATAAATATCTTTTGTTCGTTCCAGATAGCTGGCGCAGGGGTCACTCGCTTTTTGCATATAGCTGTGAGGTCCCAGGTTCGATCCCGTGCCTTTCCAGTTACAATTTCGGTGCGCAAGTTACGTAAAGCGATAAAGAAAAGGGTTGGGTAGTTCACGCTGGGGAGTTAGTCTGGCGCAAATTAAATTCATTAAAACCAATCAATCCGTTACATATTATTCCTAGTTGTCAACACTAAAAATTAGTAACAACAAAAAGTGTATAAACTTTATACAGCAGAGTAACTTAATTATTATTTAAGGTCGTTTTAAATACAACATAATTATGTACTACAGTATTAAATAATAATTAATTTTACTCTGCTGTATCAGATATGCATTATGATAAAAAACGATAAGGATCTTGAAGTAAACTTGAATCAATTTCAAAATGCAACTATAACTATAACAAACGGAAAATAACACTAAAACAGTATATATACATACATACAATATGAGTTGTTACTACAGTTTCCTCAAGAAACGGTTCAATTTAAGGCATTCCAAATTCTTTACTGTTAAGAATATCATCGAACAATATTTCAGCAAATTCTTTGGCCGATGGCAGTATATAGCGATCGTTTAATGGAAATCGAATAACTTTTCCACATGTATCCGCTCGCACGCGTCTTCCAGTATCACCCACATCCGTTCGATCAAATTCTATGCGACCCTCCCCTTGAAAGGTTGGATATCGTGAACCGCTACCGAATTGCAATATATCTCCCAGAGATAGAACAACAGTACGAGAATCTCCATCATCATCAACAACAACTGTTGATAACTCCTGTTTACCGACTCGTTTTAAAAACTGGTAAAATTTAAATGTAATCGTCGTCTCCTTTTCACGCTCTCGCGATCGTTCTGTACTCAAGTAGTTTGGTACAAATCACAGCTTAACTTCCTCGTAGGTGACCTCGCGATGGGCAAGTAACTTACAGCTTTCTTCAGGAAATGACGTCATTATATAATAAACACCATATGATTTGAGGCCTTCCTGAAAGCAGGCAATTTCTTCTGAGACAGAACAGTAGACAATGTGGCGTGTGAGTAATTGAACCACCTTTGTTTTATCCTTAAATGGTATATTAGCATTATTAATTCCCATATCGAAGCGTTCTGGGAAATCAGCCAAGCAACGAGTAAACGATTCAGCTGTGTCTGCCAAGTTCAGGGATGCTAGTTTTTGTAAACACTCTTCATCCTGAGGGATTTCATTTAAATCTGGATAAATTGGTAAATTCATTATCGCCCGGGCAGTTGTTTGGCTAAAACAGTGTGGTCCGGCTTCACCATTAATTATGGCCAGAGCAGCTAATTTTCCAAGGTTTTTGTATTTATCCAATTCACATTGATTGTGCCGAAAGAGGAAGTTCGGATACACTCCCCGAAATAACATCGGCGGTTGGGTAGAGAAAAACAGCGAAAATAACTCTCTTAGGGGACCACCGGTGTCCACTGCCAATTCACCTATAAACTTTACCATCACTACTGGAGAAGTAATATCATCAGTTTCTAGAAACTCATAAAGGTTGTCAGACAGTTGACATCGCAGCACCTCGATCACAGTGTGGGATGGATTTGCAACCTTCCAAGAATCATAAGTCTTTGAAATAGTGCCCTTGAAATCCGTGCTGTCGAGTTCAAAGGTGTGGAGGTCTGCATTATCACTCACAACTGTATATTGTGAAGGCTCTTGAAACAATAGGCCTATTGTTCACAACTGAAACAATAGGCCTATTGAAATATAAAATTCTGTAGGCCTAAGTGATAGGACTTATGCTACACAAGGACATTAAGATTAACTTGCCCTGTAACAGGCTGCAGGAAGACAGGGCTGTTTATAGGCCTATACAGTAGTTTAATCTTCACAAATGCAATGCAGTAAAGATACTTACTTAACATTTAATTTAGTATCATTACAGTACGTTCATGTATTATTGGCATACTGGTACCGGTACCGGTACAGTAGCCTCTAAAGGCAACATAAGAACTGATAGGATAAGAAGAATGCAGGACTCAGGTATATGCTGTCTGTCATTCATTTTTTGAAATGAAAATAATTACATTTCCCTGAAATGAAAATAATTCATTTCGCTGAAATGAAAATAATTACATTTCGCTGAAATGAAAATAATTACATTTCGCTGAAATGAAAATAATTACATTTCCCTGAAATGAAATTATATACATTTTTTGAAATTAAAATAATTACATTTTCTGAAATTAAATTAAATACATTTTTTGAAATGAAATTATATACATTTTTGAAATGAAAATAATTACTTTTCTGAAATTAAATTAAATAGGCCTACATTTTTTGAAATGAAATTATATTTTTTTTTGTTGCTGAAATGAGCATAAATGTTTTTTGGCCGCAATCAGAAATGAAATTATATACTTTTTTCTGAAATGACCATAAATGCTTTTTGGCCGCAATCAGCCACGGTACATGAATGTAGGATGCGTACGTGGCCAAAATAATCAAACTTCGTGTTATGATCCATTCTAAACAACAATATAAAGTGGCTGATTGCGGCCAAAAAGCCATTTCAGAAAAGAATGTATATAATTTCATTTTGGTTCCGACCATAAAACATTTTACGGTAATTTCAGAATAAGTAAACATATATAATTTCATTTCAAAAAAATTTATGCATATAATTTCCTTCCAGAAAATGTATTTATTTTCATTTTAGAGCATTTAAAAAATATAATTAATTTCATTTAAATAAAATGTAATTAATTTCATTAAAAAAATGTAATTAATCTCATTTCAAAAAATGTAATTAATTTCATTTCAAATAATGTAATTAATTTCATTTCAAAAAATGTAATTAATTTCATTGGAAAAAATGTAATTATTTTCATTTCAAAAAATGTAATCAATTTCATTTCTGTATACAGCTGTTTCGTCCATGCAATATCAACATGCAGACAAGAGTGTCAATTTCATTTCCTTTTCATTTGTTTGTTGAATTTATAAACTTCATACAATGGTGACATGTAATTTAAATGAAAAGCTGACAAACTAATATTGGTGTGAATTTTCTCATTTTCTCATGTACTCCTGTACAAGACTGGACTGAAGGAATGACCGGTACCAGGATGTTAGGCTGATTATGGGCTGAGTTTCAGACTACAGAATTAGTTTACAGATTACAGCTCAGCTATAATATCAGAATATACTGACTGACTAAAATAGTTTCATCAATCCACAATCGGTTCGCGCCGCTCGCCGCTCACCGACCATAAGATGAGTGGAAACAAGGTCGAGGATATGCTCGAACAGTTAACTATAGATATCTCCTCAATCCACGAGAAACTAGACAGGATGGCAGAATTCGACTCCCGACTCCAAGATAGGGTGACGTCTCTTGAGGAAGACGGAAAGGTGGTTAAAGGTGAAGTCGAGGTCCTCAGAAACGAGATAGAAATCCGTGATCAATACTATAACAGGCATATTATTAAGTTCCACGGAATTGAAGAAGAACTGGAACCTATCGCTGATCGTGCGAAGGTAATGGCTATGCTAGGGAAGATCGGGATATCTGCATGGGAAGTTGATGTGATCCATCGAGTCGGTGGGAAAATACATGCTTCAACGCGGGAGCGCCAACGTCCAGTTTTGGTCCGATTTATCAGCCACGCGCAAAGAATTAAAGTTTTCATGAAAC
Source organism: Nemertoderma westbladi (assembly GCA_032718475.1). Lineage (NCBI taxonomy): Eukaryota > Metazoa > Xenacoelomorpha > Nemertodermatida > Nemertodermatidae > Nemertoderma > Nemertoderma westbladi. The sequence continues at coordinate 34,335 of JAUCBJ010009048.1, read as the reverse complement.
GGAAGGAACTCCTGGAGTCTGTGTTTCTGACTGAGTTCCTTACTCCTCGTCGGGCCGACTTGTTCCGGGCCGCCAGGAGCCTTAAGCGCGAGCTTAAGCTAGCAGCGGCCTACACCTACAACGGAAAAGTCTTCATCCGCATTGGAAAGGATCGGGATGCAACCCCAATAGCTTCTATAAACGACCTTGAGAAGATTTCGGAGATAGTGGCTTCCGGTAATGTCGAACCTGAGAACGAAGTGGGCAATAATAAACGTGGAAATTATATCCGCTCTAGACCGAGTAAACGTCTCGGCAATCTCCCTAGGAGAGCCTCTCCGAGGTTGCAACCGGGACGGGCGTCTTCTGTTCGAACCTCAGCAGTGCCAACCGATAACTCTTTCAGTCCACTTGCGGTGTAGTGTGCGCATCCAGTCGTCCACCCATACAATGTTTATTAGCTTCAGGATAATATGAAGGGACTAAATAAAATAAATATGTTCGAATGTTTAAGTATAGCTCTGGGAGAAATTATTATGTTTTGTTTTGCTTTTTTTTGTTTATATTTCATTGTAAACTGTGTCTTGTAGTTTGTAACTTCCTACAGGTACTAGTGTTCTTACCGGTTATTTGTTTCTCTTGTCTTACCTGGGTAGATAGACATACCCGTATATTACCCCCCCCCCCCCCCCCCCCAGCACCCACCCATGTCTGTCCCTCCCCCTATCCATACCCAGTCAGGTGATTGTAGCTGTGAATTTTGCTATGGTAATTTTTCTAAACCAGATACACATTTCACTTGCCAATTATGTTGTGCTAAATTTCACCTACAGTGTGGCTCTTTTATAACACAGGCAGATATTTCCGACTATTTAAATCTTTGGTGTATATTTTGTTCCGTAGAAATTCTGCCTTTTAATTGCGTCCCTGATGATGACATTGACATATTCAGCACTGACTCGGATATTGACGATTACAAATTTACTGATGTGAGTAATCACCAGTTTTCAAGTATCGATCCTGATAATAATATTATTACTAATATAATTGACATTGAGGGCTATTTTAATGAAAAATTATTTGATGATACATTTTACAGCTCATCAAATGGAGCAAATAATAATTTATCGGTATTTAATATTAATTGTCGTAGTTTACGCACCAATATTTCGGCAGTTACGGATTATCTTTGTTCTATAGAAACTAAATTTGATATTTTATGCTTTACTGAGACTTGGCTTACCAAAAACGATGATATACATAACTTCCTCATATCCGGGTACCATAAGCCGATATGTGATTTTCGAATAAAAGGGAAACAGTCTAGAGGAGGCACGGCGATCTACATTCGTGATAATTTAGATTTTAGAATTCGTGATGATTTAAAAATTAATTGTGATTACATAGAAAGCTCATGGGCTCAAATTAATCAGCCTCATCCAAGTAAACCAGTAATAATTGGGTGTTACTATCGATCACAAAAATCTGATATTAATCTATTTTTAGAGTATCTTGAATCTAAATTAGTATCTCTTCTTGAGTTTGAAGTTATAATAACGAGTGATACTAACATAGATTTATTAGGTGGTAATAACAAATTAATACAAAATAAATATACCAATATTTTGGCATCCAAAGGTTTCACCCAACTAATTACGAAAGCAACAAGAATAATTCCGCATTCTAGAACATTGCTAGATCACATCATAACTAATATAAACACGTCTATTTGTAACCCGGGAGTATTCTTGTCTGAAATTGGATCCACAGATCATCTACCACCTTTTTTAGTACTGAAAAATTACTCGATGTTTTTTGCTCAGCCGTTGTATAAAAATGTATATGATTATTCTAATTTTAATAAGGATACTTTTCTTCAGGACTTAGAAAATACTTCAAATTGGACTTCTAGGGATTCATTACCTTTTGATCAGCAGTTCGATACTTTTCATACTGAATTTTTCAAAATTTGCACTAAAAACGTTCCCTCAAAATTGATACAAAAAAAGGATCTTCCAAAAAAACAATGGCTTAGCACTTCACTTTTACAATGTATTAAAGAGAAGAACAAACTTTATTCTATATATCTAAGGTCGCCCACACCCGACAATCATACTAGATATAAAAATTATCGTAACAAATTAACTACCTTACTGCGATCTGAAGAGAAAAATTATTACAATAGCCAATTTCAAAAAAATAAGGGCAATATGAAAAAGAATTGGGGCATAATTAACCAGGTCTTGGGGAGGCAGAATAAAGGGAGGACACCGAAAAAAATAATTAGAAACCACGATTTGCACCATAGTGGTGAGAAAGTTTTAACTGGAGAGCGAGATATTGCAGAAGAATTTAATGATTATTTTGTTTCAATTGGATCCAAGTTAGCCTCAAAAATTCCTGAATCGACCCACTGTCCAGCCAGGCATGTTAGATATTCCAAACCAAATTCTTTCTCGTTAATCGAAACTTCACCAGTGGAGGTTCATTATTATTTATTACAGTTAAACGAAAATTCTTCTTCTAATGATAATTTTCCAATTCGATTACTCAAATTAAGTGCCCCCATCATTTCCAAACCCCTTTCTGATTTAATTAATATTAGTATCAAAAATGGATTCTACCCAGGTTCACTTAAATTTGCAAAGATAATCCCGGCGTTTAAAGGTGGAGATCCGTGTAGTACTAACAATTATAGGCCAATATCATTGCTCCCTGTATTTAACAAAATTTTTGAAAATGTTATACAAGTTCAGTTACTCTCATATTTAAATAAATTCGAAATTCTGTCTCCACATCAATTTGGATTCCGAAAAAGACACACAACAACATTTGCCCTTTTAAATATTATTGAACGTATACGTTTTTCACTTGACAACCGAGATGTTTCATGTGCTCTATATTTGGATTTAAGCAAGGCATTCGACACCCTTAACCATTCAATTTTGCTGAAGAAACTATCAGCCTATGGTATAAGGGGTGTCCCACATGCCTTGATCACTAGTTATCTCTCTCATCGTCAACAGTTCGTCTCCATTGGCAGCAGCCAATCCAATACACGGACAGTTATTTGTGGTATCCCTCAAGGTTCTGTGCTTGGGCCTATCCTATTTTTATTATATGTAAATGATCTCCCTTCTGTCAGTCCATTTCTAACTACTCTTTTTGCAGATGACACATCTCTGTTGCAACACTCAAACTCAGGTAGCCTTCTCATAAACAATGTAAACACGGACATTATAGAAATTACTAATTGGCTCGTTGAAAATAAACTATCTTTAAATATCGGAAAAACAGAATATGCATTATTTTCAAATTTTAAAAACTTAAATAATTCACTTCCAAAAATAAAACTGAAAGATACTGATATCCGTAAAACAGATGTGGTCAAATATCTAGGTTTACTTTTAGATGAGAAATTAAATTTTAAGGCCCATATTAATTACATTATACAAAAGGTTTCAAAGGTGGGAGGTGTATTCTACAGACTAAGACGCATTTTCCCGTTAAATATACTCCGAGTAATATTTCTTAGTTTAGTTTATCCGTACTTATGCTACGGGATCATTGTATGGGGAAGTACGTATAAGTCGATTTTAAACCCATTGAGAATTAAAATAAATAAGATAGTTCGTTGTATAACGTTTAGCCATTGGCAAAGTTCATCAACACCTATATATCAAAAACTTAACATCCTACCTCTTGATTCCTTGTATAGATATAACATATGTGGGTTAATGTACGATATTAGCAAAAACTCAAAACACCCATTATCTCATCTTTTCGTTAAAACTACCGCGGCCCATGACTACAATACTCGTTCAGCATCTAGGGGAAATTTTAACTTGCCCAGCGTGCGTTTGGAAGTCGCTAAAAGGTCCGCAAAATTTCAAGGGCCACTAGAATGGAATAAACTTGACGACTCTTTAAGAGCTAGTCCTTCAAAATCAGTTTTCCTTAAGAGGCTAAAAAACTTGCTGTTATAAAAGTTATACCAAATTAAAAAAATAAAATAATAATAAAATAAAAATAATAAAATAAAATAAAATAAAATTTTTTAAATGCAAATACCTAAGACAATTAAAACTAAAAAGTAAGAATGCAAAGTATGTAAAAATTCGGCAACAGGTATATCATCATCAGTATAGCAATATTAACTAAATATATAAACTAAATTCAACTAAAAATTAATTCGCCGTACACTATTTCCCTCATGATTGTTTCACATCAGTACATTTGAGTCATCGCTAATTACAAATAAATTTAATTGAAAATAAAAATAAAGAAAAAAATTATATATTTCACCGTTGCACATCTCCGACTGACACTCCTCACCACCCCCCCCCCCCCCTTCCCCGCCCCCCTCCTCCCACCCAGCCCAACTTGCCCACCCCCCCCCCCCCACCCCAACTCCTCCCATCGACGGTCTGCTGAAGTACTAGCAATCGCTATTTCGGCGACTGTCTGATAAATATTATTTACATTATATTAATTTACATATTATGTGATTTGGGAGTTGACTAATTATTTTTAATATTATTATATATTTCGGATAATAAAGGGCCGGGCCTATCCCGGAACTACTACTACTGGTGCACCACAGAAGAACTGAGCCAACATTCTCGTGCACCACAGAAGAACTGAGCCAACGTTCTGGTGCACCACAGAAGAACTGAGCCAACGTTCTGGTCCACCACAGAAGAACTGAGCCAACGTTCTGGTGCACCACAGAAGAACAGAGCCAACATTCTGGTGCACCAGCAGAGGAACTGAGCCAACTTTCTGGTGCACCACAGAATAACTGAGCCAACATTCTGGTGCACCACAGAAGAACTGAGCCAACATTCTGGTGCACCACAGAAGAACTGAGCCAACATTCTGGTGCACCACAGAAGAACTGAGCCAACATTCTGGTGCACCAGGCAGAGGAACTGAGCCAACATTATCGTGCACCACAGAAGAACTGAGCCAACATTCTGGTGCACCACAGAAGAACTGAGCCAACATTCTGGTGCACCAGGCAGAGGAACTGAGCCAACATTCTGGTGCACCACAGAAGAACTGAGCCAACATTCTGGTGCACCACAGAAGAACTGAGCCAACATTCTGGTGCACCACAGAAGAACTGAGCCAACGTTCTGGTGCACCACAGAAGAACTGAGCCAACATTCTGGTGCACCACAGAAGAACTGAGCCAACATTCTGGTGCACCACAGAAGAACTGAGCCAACGTTCTGGTGCACCACAGAGGAACTGAACCAACATTCTGGTGCACCACAGAAGAACTGAGCCAACATTCTGGTGCACCACAGAAGAACTGAGCCAACATTCTGGTGCACCACAGAAGAACTGAGCCAACATTCTGGTGCACCACAGAAGAACTGAGCCAACATTCTGGTGCACCACAGAAGAACTGAGCCAACATTCTGGTGCACCACAGAAGAACTGAGCCAACATTCTGGTGCACCACAGAAGAACTGAGCCAACATTCTGGTGCACCACAGAAGAACTGAGCCAACATTCTGGTGCACCACAGAAGAACTGAGCCAACATTCTGGTGCACCACAGAAGAACTGAGCCAACGTTCTGGTGCACCACAGAGGAACTGAGCCAACATTCTGGTGCACCACGCAGAGGAACTGAACCAACATTCTGGTGCACCAGCAGAGGAACTGAGCCAACATTCTGGTGCACCACAGAAGAACTGAGCCAACATTCTGGTGCACCAAAGAGGAACTGAACCAACATTCCGGTGCACCACATAGGAACTGAGCCAACATTCTGGTGCACCACAGAAGAACTGAGCCAACGTTCTGGTGCACCACAGAAGAACTGAGCCAACATTCTGGTGCACCACAGTAGAACTGAGCTAACGTTCTGGTGCACCACAGTAGAACTGAGCCAACGTTCTGGTGCACCACAGAAGAACTGAGCCAACGTTCTGGTGCACCACAGAAGAACTGAGCCAACGTTCTGGTGCACCACAGAAGAACTGAGCCAACGTTCTGGTGCACCACAGAAGAACTGAGCCAACGTTCTGGTGCACCACGCAGAGGAACTGAACCAACATTCTGGTGCACCACGCAGAGGAACTGAACCAACATTCTGGTGCACCAGGCTGAGGAACTGAGCCAACATTCTGGTGCACCACAGAAGAACTGAGCCAACATTCTGGTGCACCACAGAGGAACTGAGCCAACATTCCGGTGCACCACATAGGAACTGAGCCAACATTCTGGTGCACCACAGAAGAACTGAGCCAACGTTCTGGTGCACCACAGAAGAACTGAGCCAACGTTCTGGTGCACCACAGTAGAACTGAGCTAACGTTCTGGTGCACCACAGTAGAACTGAGCCAACGTTCTGGTGCACCACAGAAGAACTGAGCCAACGTTCTGGTGCACCACAGAAGAACTGAGCCAACGTTCTGGTCCACCACAGAAGAACTGAGCCAACGTTCTGGTGCACCACAGAAGAACTGAGCCAACGTTCTGGTGCACCACGCAGAGGAACTGAACCAACATTCTGGTGCACCACAGTAGAACTGAGCCAACGTTCTGGTGCACCACAGAAAAACTGAGCCAACATTCTGGTGAACCACAGAAGAACTGAACCAACATTCTGGTGCACCACAGAAGAACTGAGCCAACGTTCTGGTGCACCACAGAAGAACTGAGCCAACGTTCTGGTGCACCACAGAAGAACTGAGCCAACATTCTGGTGCACCACAGAAGAACTGAGCCAACGTTCTGGTGCACCACACAGAGGAACTGAGCCAACATTCTGGTGCACCACAGAGGAACTGAGCCAACATTATCGTGCACCACAGAAGAACTGAGCCAACGTTCTGGTGCACCACAGAAGAACTGAGCCAACATTCTGGTGCACCACAGTAGAACTGAGCTAACGTTCTGGTGCACCACAGTAGAACTGAGCCAACGTTCTGGTGCACCACAGAAGAACTGAGCCAACGTTCTGGTGCACCACAGAAGAACTGAGCCAACGTTCTGGTCCACCACAGAAGAACTGAGCCAACGTTCTGGTGCACCACAGAAGAACTGAGCCAACGTTCTGGTGCACCACGCAGAGGAACTGAACCAACATTCTGGTGCACCACAGTAGAACTGAGCCAACGTTCTGGTGCACCACAGAAAAACTGAGCCAACATTCTGGTGAACCACAGAAGAACTGAACCAACATTCTGGTGCACCACAGAAGAACTGAGCCAACGTTCTGGTGCACCACAGAAGAACTGAGCCAACGTTCTGGTGCACCACAGAAGAACTGAGCCAACATTCTGGTGCACCACAGAAGAACTGAGCCAACGTTCTGGTGCACCACACAGAGGAACTGAGCCAACATTCTGGTGCACCACAGAGGAACTGAGCCAACATTCTGGTGCACCACAGAAGAACTGAGCCACGTTCTGGTGCACCGCAGAGGAACTGAGCCAACATTGTGGTGCACCACAGAAGAACTGAGCCAACATTCTGGTGAACCACGCAGAGGAACTGAGCCAACATTCTGGTGCACCACAGAAGAACTGAGCCAACATTCTGGTGCACCACGCAGAGGAACTGAGCCAACATTCCGGTGCACCAGGCAGAGGAACTGAGCCAACATTCTCGTGCACCACAGAGCTTCTGGCTCTAACCAATTAACGTATAGAATATGGTCCACCATGTAAGACACGGAATTATTGTTCCCGGCATTCATTCTGTCACGATTCTGTATAATGTTTAATTTTTGATTTCCAGTTTAAGTTATTGCCTAGGCCTACTACAGTAATTGAACCCCTTGAAATTTAGATTGTGACTTACGAGTAACGAGAGTATGTAGCATATGCAGTGTTAGATAGATTTGAGGGATAGTCGGTTGTCTGATAGCCAAGTTTAGCTATACTGTATGAAGAGTTCTAAGGTCGTTAATATACAGAATTGGCGAAGTAGTGGACCCCACACCTAAAATAGGTAGAACCCTAGAAGAATGGTTGTTAACAATGGAGACAAATTGGTTCTAGAATCTATAAAGCTTGAGAGTAATGTTGAGATTCACCGGATACCATAGAAGTTTAGCTTAGAGATTAGGATAGAGAAATCAAATAGTGTCGAGAGCCTTTTTTTTTAGAAAACGAGTGTGGTTAATAAAACGTTAGACTTAGTAAAGTGCAGGTTGGTTCCAGGACGACGGTCCGCATGGGCGGAGGTTCGAACACCTATGTCGGGTGACGAAACAACAGTACGAAGGTACGAAACACCAGGGCGAAAGTCCGACACAGCATGATTCTAAGATAACATTTACGTGGGATTATTTGCGTCCAATTTCCCCTGGAGAGGGATGAACTTTTATATTTTTATTGCGTCCAGTTCCCCCCCCCCCCCCTATCTGTTGTTCTCACTGCCTCACAATTTAATATTTCACGATTTAAACTTCCGCCAATCATGCACCATCAGCTGATAATCTTCTTCATGTTACCAAGCAACGAATCAAACTATCAGTGCTTTTTAGCTTAGGTACCGGTACCGGTACTGGTTCTTGAATTTCTGCATAACAAAATTGAAATGTAGGTGCGGATCAAATGTATGGAATGTAGTGTAACACATGTATACACATACCTACGTCTCATTGCTCTTACCTTAAAAATTAGATTAATAATTGATCACCCGGTACCAAAAAATAATTTTTGGTACACATCTCATTGCTGTGAGCTACCGGTATCTAACATCTACCGGTAGGTAACAATGTGGGATGCGAGCCACATTATTTGTTCTTCTACTGTAGATGGATCATACCGGTAGTTTAATTTGTTTTTTTAAGTTAAATTGTTTTGGTAATTATTATGCATTTTGGCAATTATTATCACAAGGCCTCCCCGCCCCCGGTACTTCTATTATGTCTGACATATACAAGTTCAGAAGTTTTGTTTTATCCCTAATTAAATTTTATATTTTAGATAAATGTTTGGTTATTAAGAAGCTTTAGGCTTCCCGAAAAGCCGAAAATACCTAAAACTAGGCCTATATTAAGCTCTCTACTTTCTCTTATTTAATTTGATCGTTTAATTTTTGGTAAATTAATTTCATAATGAGCGCTGAAATACAGACTCAGATTGAAGTAAAACCGTCGGTGGCTAACGACGAAGTGAGTGAAGCTGAGTCTAAAGAACTTCCGACGGACAATGAAAATACACCGACAATAGAACACAACGAACTAGACGCAACCAATGGGAGGGCCGAAGATCCTGTAATGTTTCTTGACAGACCGTCGTCGGCCGCCAGCCAAGACGTGTCCCACATTTTGGCGCGAACGTTCAAAGATCTGTTCGCCCGAGACCCGGTTGACCAGGAAACCGTTCACAACCTTTCCCAATCGCGAACTCTAGACAACACTTACCACGAATACTTCGTGGAGAAACTCCGTGAGATACAGGCGGAACACGACCGACGTTTGCAGGAGTCAGCCATGTTGGAGCACCACATAATGAAGGCGTACGCGCAGAGCGTCGAGGCGGACAAACAGCAACGGGAAGCGATCGAGGAGCAGTCGGAATCCTTCGGGGATCTCGGCATCCCCGCGGGGCAGTCCAACCTCACGCGGTTCCTGGACACCCAACTCCTCCGTCAGTATAACCTACTAGTCCCGGAGGACTTAACCACCACACAACGACTCCTCACGAGTCCGCCAGGAGGCGCTGAGACGGAGCGCTACGCGGCAGGAACCCAGTCGGCGCGAGAACGAACCGGCCGCGCGCCGGACACGGAATATTACGACGGATTGGACCCGCGCGGCCGCCCCGTAGATACCCGCGAGCCGACATTCTACGTCCGAGACCCATCGCAACCGCCGACTCCGCTACCAGACGGGTTCGATCGCATCGCGCGACCTTGGCGGACCGATATGACCCCGAGACGACGGGAAATCGATCGTAACGATCTGAAACTCATCCACCACCGGTCCAACTACCTCCGTAACCCTCGCACTCAGCCCCCTCGCCTGCCCCCCTCACAGCCCCCCTCCGAACCCCCACATATATTCTCCGCCTCTCCCAACCCCGTCGTCTTCCGGGACCACGAACCCGGGATGGTCTACCAGCTGCCCCTCCGACTCACCAACCGGACGGCTCACAGTCGACCCCTCCGGGTCATCCCTCCGGCGACTCGCGACTTCTCCGTCGGTCTTGGCCGCTACCCCGGACCCTCTGGGGTCGTCGCTCCCGGACTCTCTGTAGAGTTCGAGGTTAGATTTGCGCCGGACACTCGCTCCAACTTCTTCGATACGATCCGCGTTGAGACGGAACATGGACCCCCGTTGGAGATCCCGTTGCTAGGGGAACGACCCCCTCCGTCGCTGTCACTACCGGCTGTATGGGACTGCGGCTACTCGCTGCTAGGGGGCGTTAAGACCTCAGCTATAATGTGTCACAACGTCGGCGGCGCCGGTCGGTTCTGTTTCATCCCGAAGGAGAAGTGGCCGTCGTCCAACTTCCGGTCGACTCTGACAACCCCTGGCTGCGTCCGGATGGAGAACTTCGAGATCCGACCCGCCGGACTTGAATTAGCCAATAACGAGGCCGTCGTTATAGAAACAAACTTCCAATCACAACTGGCCGGAAAATTCGAGTCTGAGTTCTTAGCAATTTGCGATAACTGCCAGGTGAAGTCCTTCCGCCTGGTAGGCGAGGCGCAGGTTGCCGGGGTTACATTAACCCAAGGGGATGACGTCATCCCTTTAGGGGAGGTCTATGACGTCACAGCGAGTAGGATCGTGCGGTTCCCGGCGTTGAACCCGCTGACCTTTACCCATCGGGACCTGGTGGTCCGTAACGACACCCAGGTGGACCTCTCGTACCGATGGGAGCTGCTCCGCCCCTTCCCGGTCGCTCCTCACGTCGACCGCTCCCGCTACGACCTCTCCCGGGTCTCCCGAGCTCCCGATCCCGACTCCCCTTTCCGAGTCTCCCCGCCTTCCGGACTGCTCCCCGCCGGGGTGGAGATCCGTTCCCTACTCGTCTTCGCCGCTCCCTTCGTCGACACCTTCCACAATGCGCTCCATCTCGTCCTCGAGAACATCCCGCGCCCGTTGCCACAGACTCCCTCATCAGCAGCGCCATCTACCGCAGATAAAGCGAATCTGAACGGCTACCACAGCGGTTCCCCTACCGCGACCCCTAGAGGTTCCTTCTCGTTGTCTAGGCGACAGTCTTCATCTGTAATGGTAGTCAACGACACCCAGGAGGTAACCGCCTTAGAGATCGACTTAAAGGGGAGTTGCGTTCCTCCCCTCCTCTCCCTCACTCCTCCCGCCCTGCTCCTCCAGGGGGAGCTACTGATCACCACGACAACGCGTCGTTCCGTTGTCATTAGTAACGAGAGTTTGAGCATGGTCGAGTTCGTGTGGGAGCCGCTAGTAGCATACGGATGTATTGTGGAAGTTGAGCCGAAGGTTGGAGAGTTGGACCCTGGAGAGACTGCCGCTCTGGAGGTCATCCTGACCTGTCCCGCGACCCCGGGGTCCTTCGACCTCGGAGTGGTCTGCAGACTCCGTAACCTAGCAACCCCTGTGGTCCTCCCACTACGGGCCACCGTGTGCGGACCTACTCTCCTGCTAGACACATCTGTTATAGACTTCGGTCTCATTCGACTGGGTTCCTCATCCACTTGCGAATTTAATATTCGCAATCCTACAGAGATCCCCGTCTCTTGGGCCATAGCAACAAGTTCTGAGCATAGCAACGGTCTGCTGCATAGCAGCGTTGAGTTTCCAGTTAACAACGGGGTTATTGATTCGTTGTCATCCACCACCGTTTCTATGACACTGACTCCGACAACGATTGGTAATATCAACTCTGTTCTAGACGTTATTGTGGAACACGGTCCGTCTTTACACATGGAGGTTATCTCCGTAGTTCAATCCCCTAACGTTATTATGGAACACTGCACATTGGAGCTCCGAAGCGTGTTTAAAGGAATAGCCTTTGAGACATTCGTCACTCTCGTAAACTCCACTGACTTAGAGACTGAATTCAACTGGAGTCAAAAGTTGAAAAAGATTGTAAGCAGAAGGGAAAGTATTGGCGTGAATGATAAAAGTGTTCCTACAGAATGGACCGAAGACAATGAAGTTATCAACGATTTAGGTGACGTTGAGAGTGAAATAGAAGATAACATGGAACAGGGAGTTGTAATTGCGGATTACGAGGAAGGTATCGATAACGAACTGGTGGAGATCGGTTTCACGCCGAGCTCTGGTGTTCTCCAACCCAGAGATCGTCGCAATGTAGCTGTCGTACTAACGAGCCACATTGAGGGACAACTACCCAGGGTTGTCGCTCGATGCGACATCCAAGAACAAACCAAGCCGCTGCATTTAGCCATCGACATGGAAGTTAACGGCCTATCCGTCTCATATAGTTTCCCTCCAGAAGAAGATAAAGTTTCATTTATAAATCCCGATGACAACTTAGTAAAGATTAATTTGGGAGATGCTGTAGAGATAAAATCTACGCCTATGGCTCGATTTATTATAACGAATGGGACGGCAATTGTGGCGCCGTTTAAGCTCTCTGTGGCGATGTTCCAGGCGGCACCACTACCACCAGTGGTGTCCCAACGACTTAAAAAACAAATGCTCAACATGAGCAAAGAGTCAGCCGGTCTCATAGACAGGACGATGAACCTTGCGGACCCCCACTCCACCAGCTGGGAGAGGGCGCACAGCGACTACTGCAGGGCGACGCTGGGTTACGGACAGGGCGCTGCCTTCAGGGTAGAGCCCGGTGAGGGTTTCCTCCAGCCTTTCAGCGACACTGTCATCAGCGTCACTGGCTTCAGTGACATGTGGGGGGTCTACACGGACCGGATCATCTGCCAGGTCGGTGACCTCCCAGTCCAGTTGATCCCCTTGGATATGGCTGTCCACGGACTGCCCATACACTTTAAGATGACAGCCGGGTTGCCAGGGCTACGAGCTGTCGCCAGGTTCGGTAGTCACTCACCCTCATCCAATCCCGTTCCTCGGACCATGAAACTCTGTAACACCAGCCCAACGGATATCCGGGTCGATTGGTCTGTATTTAACGTGGAATCTGGCGACCAGCAACTCCTAGATCTCGTCGTCAACTACGGAGAAGCCTTTCCTCTTAAAGAAGATGATACTAATAAAAGTATCAAAGAAAAGGACAAAAACGTCGCCAACAACGGCCCTTTACACAATAACGTGAATGACACGACAATTAATTCGTCGGATATTATAAGTTGTTCCCTCAGGAAACACGAGGGTAAGTCCGGAGATACCGGGCCGTTCTCTGTGGCTCCGATGCAGCTGGTTGTACCCGGCAGATCGGACGCCAGTATCCTGGTTACCCTGACACCCCCGAGCACCGATAATGGTGAAGGTAGATCCTTCGAGTCCTTCCTATTTGGCTACCTCTCCTTGGGAGAGAGTCGTGTTGGTTTCCAGGATAGAACCACAGAGTGTCTGGGACCCGAGCTGGCAGACTTCCAAGCTATAGAGACCGGCTGCGGGGTAACCAGGCGACAAGGATATCACGTAGATGGTATTAGGTTGGACGTTACCGGGGCAGTTACCCCTGCTTACGTTGCCATAGAAACGGACGGCGACTACGTTTCCATGGTTACTACGGCAGACAGAGTGATTTACGCGACTCAATACATCGAAAAATGTCAAGTTAAATTAACTAACGTTACCGTGACAACCCTTAACTTCGTCATAGATCTCCCACCCCCCTTCGTAGTCATAGAAACCGAAAGAATATTCACTCTAAAACCGGGTGGCCACGTTGTCTTACACGTTGGGTTTAGGGTAACCAAGGAACTTGTGCCCTTGGCTACCGTTATAGGCAGTGACTTCGAGGACGCCGGTGTTAGTCTGGTTGTACACGGGAAGGAACGCAGACTGAAGTTCCAGCGTTCCATGGTTCTCGAGTATTCCAACGGGAGCCTACAGAACGTCCCACTGGAAGCTACTCTCATCGTCCCGTACTTCCGCCTCTCCACCAACTCGGTTAACTTCGGTACCGTGTTCGTCGGCCAGTCCCGGGAGATCGAAGTCGCCGTCCGAAACTACACCCAATCCGAGACGGTTGTTGTAGTGCGGCCGGTTAGCCAATCAGAACCGCCGACAGTGGGACACGGGAGCCAATCACCGAGCGTCGATGTGCTAACGGTGGAACCAAGCACGCTGGCCGTAGCTGCTTACAGTACCCGGTATCTGAGTGTCAGACTATCGGCGGTAGGCGCGGTCCAATATTCTAGAAGTTATAATATCTCGGGTATTCTGGGTGAGGGAGTTGAGGAACTGAGAGTATATGGGGTGGGGAGCAACGACGCACGATTTCAAGCGTTTCTTTAATAACTCCTCATTCCTGTTTGTTTATAGAAGTGTTGGTGCCGAGGATTTATATTTTATAGAAGTGTTGGTGCCGAGGATTTATATTTTATAGAAGTGTTGGTGCCGAGGATTTATATTTTATAGAAGTGTTGGTGCCGAGGATTTATATTTTATAGAAGTGTTGGTGCCGAGGATTTATATTTTATAGAAGTGTTGGTGCGGAGGATTTATATTTTATAGAAGTGTTGGTGCCGAGGATTTATATTTTATAGAAGTGTTGGTGCCGAGGATTTATATTTTATAGAAGTGTTGGTGCGGAGGATTTATATTTTCTCGAAGTGTTTGTGTCGAGGATTTATATTTTATAGAAGTGTTGGTGCCGAGGATTTATATTTTATAGAAGTGTTGGTGCCGAGGATTTATATTTTATAGAAGTGTTGGTGCCGAGGATTTATATTTTATAGAAGTGTTGGTGCCGAGGATTTATATTTTCTCGAAGTGTTGGTGCCGAGGATTTATATTTTCTCGAAGTGTTGGTGCCGAGGATTTATATTTTATAGAAGTGTTGGTGCCGAGGATTTATATTTTCTCGAAGTGTTGGTGCCGAGGATTTATATTTTCTCGAAGTGTTGGTGCCGAGGATTTATATACTTTGTATTATAATGTAAAGATAAAAATAATATTTGTCGATAAATATTTGTAAGTAGCTTTTTATTAATATTTAGGCCATAAATTATTATTTAATTAAAAATATGAGCAAAGCACCCTTGGGCGATATTTTTCACTGTACTTTCTCAAGATAGGCAGTTATCGAAAAAAGTGCCTACATATTTAACTTCTTCAATCTTATATAACGTTGGTAATAAATTTAATGGAGTTCGGACAATTACAACCCGGAAAATAGAGCTAAACGTCCACAAATTACTTCAGGCCAATTTTCACCCAAACACTCCCCTATTGAGTATTATTATACAAACAATTGTTTAACCCTATTAAACCCGTTGGGGGGGGGGGGGGGGGGGGGGGGTTATAATTACTCTGAAACAAACGCAGTTGGGAATCTGAAATTTTATGACTTTTCCTAAAAATCTATTGTCTTCCTAATGGTGAAAACTGTTTTCAAAAATATTGGGAAGTTTTCGTAGTATTGCACCATTTTTCAACCCTACTTTTGGCACTTTTTTGAGACGTTTTTTGAAAATTACATTTCGTGAAATATGATTTGTAACATCTCTATTTTTGATTTACACCGGTTTTTTAGTGATTGCAATTAGATGGAATTCATATAAATAAATTTAAAATTTTCAAACTTTTTTTCGGCGGGTGCCAAATTTTGGTGCCAGCACCAAATTTTGAAATATGTAAATTTTGTAAATTGATTGTTTGAACCTGTTTTTTTGGACAATAGGGGTTTTTTGGGGTTCTGTATTCGATGCAATATATACGAATTGTACCTGACGTATCAAAAGTGAATTTTTCGGTGCTGTGTGCAAAATTTGGTGCCAGCATGAAATTTTGAAAATCCATTCAATAGTTCAATCATGGCCTACTATATACGACCCGCCAAGCTGCTGCAAAGCCGCTAAATTTAGGGGGCCAGTTATTTCTCTTAGATAGAACCCCTGAAACAATATGTCTAGCGCGTCGAAAGTACTTGTCCCTAACTAAAATTATGTCCTCTTTCAGATGAGACAAATAAAAATTTAATAGCTCCAGTAGTTTTCGAGATATGAGGAGTTCCTGGCACCCATACCATATCAGCACTTTTCGGAATTAATAAAATTACACAAAATACATCATCCTTCAAGACTTTGGTATAACCATTAAACCATATTATGCTTTTTGGTTAGTTGAATTAATTATTAGTAATCGAAAGCGAAAATATAATAAAATCTTCATTGTTTATTTTATAATAGAAACAAAAAGAACACCAAAATTACAAGTTGCTCGTAATTTTCAAATAGCCAAAAGTGGTAATTTGGCCTTATGTTACTGAGGTTTTATAATGTGCTGATTTCACTGGCAAGGTTTATATAATTGTGGTATTTTTATAAATGACCAATGTGTCAGTGCCAGCCAGTGAGCTTCTATTCAGTACTGCAGTACTCTGGTACTGGTGCGGTAATGTAGTGAATTATTCATTATGTGTTATGTGCATTGCACTGCACTACTGCGCTAGGCATTACATTACTGCTGAGTGCTGACTGCATTATACTGTTGCTGTGTTAGGCATCAGCCTTATCATTATTACATTAGCTGATAACGTCTGTACCTGTTTTAGTTGACTATTTATTATCACTTCTACACGGGCTGGCAGCCACGGAGGCCAAATCTTGGTCTGGACACGTTATAAATTATCTGAATTTGTGCAGGCCGTAGCAGTCATAGTCGGAAAGTGCTGTGTGTATAGATGCCGCTCGCGCGCTCTGTCTACAGTGGCACTTACTTTGTTCGACTAGTCAGTGCTTTTCTACAGAACAGATGACACCAGGGCCATCCACTACCATTTATACATTTCGACGGGCGATATATTCAGTAAACCCGGAATCTGGTCCGATTTCAGTGTGCTAAATGACTCAAATTCCTCTGAGACAAGTAGCAAAAATTTCAAACTGTAAAATTTTGCCTTTGGTTTGGTAATAGTATCATCTTGTTTCTTGCGTTATACGGGTTTATGAGGGTCCTGAACCCGATGGACTTAATAAAAACCGCACTGGACATCTCAAACTTGTACTTTTTGTCATGGGTACGAAATTTGGGTGCTAGCACCAAAATTTGCCATATTACGCCGAAAAATACGAGTAGCAATGATCTGGAAAATTAGAAATGTATTCCATTAGAATCAGCGCCCCAGAAAACCTGAAAATGTGAATTTATAGATCGTATAAGTGAATTAAAAATTTTGTGTTCAAACCGAAAAGTGCTGGTTACGTGTTTTTTTTTAATTTTTTGCCTACGTAGAGGACTAAAACAGTCACAATGGAACTTGAAAACCTGTATTGAAAAACAATTAGGCGAAAATTTTGTAACTTACAAATTTTATGAAAATTGTTAACTAGGGGTAATTTTGGTGCTCTAATATAAACACCCCAGTACATTTTTACGAAAAATTTTTCGGTCGGATTCAGACTAGTGAAATCTACGTACAAGAAAAAAAATGAGACGTTTTCGTTTAAATTTGTAGATTTTAGAGGGAGGGGGGGGGGGGGGGGGGGGGGTGGGTGTCAATATGACCCCCCGGTATTTTTACACACAACATTTTATAGCCCGGTTACTAATATGGTTAAACACATTAAATAAATACAATAATAATGTAAATGCATTAAATAATATAACGACGAGGAATATTTTTTAATTCCATTCGCCAGGCCCCGCTGGTCAGCTGTCAGCAGCTCAGCACTATCAGCTGTCAGCAGCTCATCAGCACTATCAGCCGTCAGCAGCTCAGCACTATCAGCTGTCAGCAGCTCAGCACTATCAGCTGTCAGCAGCTCAGCACTATCAGCTGTCAGCAGCTCAGCACTATCAGCTGTCAGCAGCTCATCAGCACTATCAGCCGTCAGCAGCTCAGCACTATCAGCTGTCAGCAGCTCAGCACTATCAGCTGTCAGCAGCTCAGCACTATCAGCTGTCAGCAGCTCAGCACTATCAGCTGTCAGCAGCTCATCAGCACTATCAGCCGTCAGCAGCTCAGCACTATCAGCTGTCAGCAGCTCAGCACTATCAGCTGTCAGCAGCTCAGCACTATCAGCTGTCAGCAGCTCAGAACTATCAGCTGCTCAGCACTATCAGCTGTCGGCAGCTCAGCACTATCAGCTGTCCGCAGCTCAGCATTATCAGCTGTCAGCAGCTCAGCACTATCAGCTGTCAGCAGCTCAGCACTATCAGCTGTCAGCAGCTCAGCACTATCAGCTGTCCGCAGCTCAGCATTATCAGCTGTCAGCAGCTCAGCACTATCAGCTGTCAGCAGCTCAGCACTATCAGCTGTCAGCAGCTCAGCACTATCAGCTGTCAGCAGCTCAGCATTATCAGCTGTCAGCAGCTCAGCACTATCAGCTGTCAGCAGCTCAGCACTATCAGCTGTCAGCAGCTCAGAACTATCAGCAGCACAGCACTATCAGCTGTCAGCAGCTCAGCACTATCAGCTGTCAGCAGCTCATCACTATCAGCTGTCAGCAGCTCAGCACTATCAGCTGTCAGCAGCTCAGCACTATCAGCTGTCAGCAGCTCAGCACTATCAGTTGTCAGCAGCTCAGCACTATCAGCTGTCAGCAGCTCAGGACTATCAGCTGTCAGCAGCTCAGACTAGTGATTCAGACTAGTGAAATCTACGTACAAGAAAAAAAATGAGACGTTTTCGTTTAAATTTGTAGATTTTAGAGGGAGGGGCGGGGGGGGGGAGGTGTCAATATGACCCCCCGGTATTTTTACACACAACATTTTATAGCCCGGTTACTAATAGGGTTAAACACATTAAATAAATACAATAATAATGTAAATGCATTAAATAATATAACGACGAGGTCAATAACTTTTTAACTATCAGTCATGGCCAGTATGGCGTAGTCAGGGGGGGTGGGGGGGGGGGGGGGGGGGGCAACCCCCGCCCCCCTTGGATCCCCTCCCATTGTGAGGAATATTTTTTAATTCCATTCGCCAGGCCCCGCTGGTCAGCTGTCAGCAGCTCATCACTATCAGCTGTCAGCAGCTCATCAGCACTATCAGCCGTCAGCAGCTCAGCACTATCAGCTGTCAGCAGCTCAGCACTATCAGCTGTCATCAGCTCAGCACTATCAGCAGCTCGGCACTATAAGCTGTCAGCAGCTCAGCAGTCTCTTAGTCAGGTCAGGTATTCTAGGTCATTGATCAAGAAAACTTGCCACCTCCATGCAGCATAAAGGAGGTGCCACCTGTAGCTGCATAGACCCCTTTTACTAGGGCAAATCTGGTCCTGTAACTAGGACCCCCTTCGTTCTGGGATAAGGACGCCCTTGGTCCTGGATTAAGGACCCATATACTTGGCTGCAGGGGTATATGGCCTGATCAGGCAGATGGTGATCTACCAATGGCTGGTCAGGAGTAGAGTGTTCTCATGTCCACTCTGAGAGCACTTCACTGCGACCTGCACCTGGCAGCAAGGGTACAGGGCATGACCCAGCAGATGAGCTGCAACAGCCAATGGTGGGTCATGTGCGCCAGAGTAGATAAGGGTGATGGGCCTCATATCTGACTCCATTGCGACACCCACCCTGTGGAATGGCAAACCAGGGTGTGGTATTTGCCCCGAGAGCTGACTCGGCAAAAAAGCACCCCCAACCCCCACTATGGATTACATTAGCAATGCGGAGGTCCGGCCACTAGAGGCCAGTGGAATTACCGGACACAATCGGCCTCACAGGCGTCAGTTAACTCCTGACCGGCTGCCTGTCTCACCCCCTACTGGAGAGAGAGCAGTCAACAATTCTTTGAGTCCCTTTCCTGATGACCTTTCTGGCCCAAACCCTGGGTCACCAGGGAGGCCAGATTGTGATGGGGAGAGGGATTCTGGAGTTGGAGGCTACTCTCATGTTCCACCCCGACCAACAAAGCCATTGGTGAATCTGAGGCAAGTCACTAGACTAGCCTCAGTAAACACCCTAACACTCGGGTCTCCAATGCGACAAGGTGAGCTGACTGCCTTGGCAGATAAGCTTTCTCTTAGCGCAGTGGGTGTTCAAGAGCACCGAATGCAGACTGGACAGACTGATGAGGTTCTGATTAAGGACATGGGGGGCGGTTGGCGACTCGCCCTCGCATCAGCAGATGATAGTGGCAATGGTGGAATTGGTCTATTGATGAATCCAACTGCACATGCAGCATTGGACAAAATAGACCAAATCTCTAACCGCATCATCCGTTGCCACTTCTCATGTTCTGGAAGACTGGCTAAGAAGTTTCCTAAGGTGGTTCTGATTGTGTGCTACTCTCCAACTAGTGTTGCCCCTGTAGAGGAGGTGGAAAATTTCTACCACAATCTACAAGCAGCTACTGATGGAGTGGATCAGCATGCATTCTTAACATTCCTGGGAGACTTTAATGCAAGTCTGCATCAATCACCTACATCGCCCTGGGTCTATAGCAATAGTGTTAACCGAAATTCTGTCCATCTTCAGGATTTTATCTCTGGAAATGGATTGTTTTCGGCTGGAACCCAGTTCAAGAAGCGAACTGGAAAGCTATGGACTCATAGTGGACCCAGTGGTCACAAGTCCCAGATAGACCATATTCTGTTTCGTAGGAAATACAGGAGCTCTATACAAGACTGTAATGCATTTACACTTCGACCCTTCTCCAGTGATCACCGCCTTATTGTGGCCAAGGTAAGACTTAGTCTGCGTGCTAGCAGAACAACGAAATCTGCCTTGCCGCGGCATGACTGGTCCTCTCTGTTGCAACAGCCAAGTGTGAGATCCAGCTTCACACTACAGCTGAGCAACAGGTATGAGGCTCTTGCCTCTGAGGCGGCAGATCACTGTGAGGGCTATACTGCCTTTACAGCAGCAGTTAAGTTAGCAGCTGCAGAAACAGTTCCTGTATACCCTCGAAACAGGAAAAGGGCCCCCTGGACTGACAACAAAATTCAAAAGTGCCGAAATGACCTTCATAAGGCGCAGAAAGAGTCCCGACTCAAACAGACTACAGCGGCCAAGAATGCAGTTAAGGCTGCATCTAGGTCCTTGAACAGGCAGTACTCTGTTAATCTACAGGAGCTAATAAACCAACAGGTTGATGCCATCAATGATGCTGACGACAGCAGGCAATCATCCCAGGCATGGAAATCGATCAATCTGCTTACTGGGCGGAAAAGCCAACCAACCACCAAGGTTAAGGCAGAATCACCAGCCGATCGCCTCAATGGTTGGAAAGCCCACTTTGAAAAACTCCTCAATAATGACAGGGTATTGCCTGATAACTTTATAGAAGTAAAGGTGTCTGAGTCTGTACTCCCAGATATTCCCATTGGCGATATCTCCTTTGCAGAAGTGAAGGCTGCTGCAAAGAGCATTAAGACCAATCGTGCCAGTGGAGTAGATGGTGTTCCCCCTGAGGTCTTTAAAATACCTGAGTGTTTAAAGCTCATCTATCCCATCATAGTAGACATGTACCGTACAACAAGAGTCCCACAAGAAATGAAAACAAATAAGTTGGTGCCAGTTCCCAAGAAGGGCAACCTAACACTCTATGGTTCTTTTCGGGGAATCTCATTGATCTCAATTGCTGCAAAGCTATACAATAGGATTCTATTAAATCGCATCAGGGATCCCATTGAGAGACTGCTCCGTGGAAATCAGAATGGGTTCCGTAAACGTCGTGGGACCATGGAGCCCATTTTGGCACTTAGAAGGATAATTGAAGAATTATCAAAAAAGAAAGACAGGCATCTGGCTGTTATCTTTGTTGACTTCTTCAAGGCCTTTGATTCAGTCTCTCGCTCACGTATGTTCAGCATACTTTCATTATATGGGATTCCTGATGAAATTATTGCAGCAATCAGATCAGTATACGATGGTTCGACAACATTTGTGTCTACTGTTGACGGTGACACAGAACCATTCGAAGTGTTATGGGGCGTCCTCCAAGGAGACACACTTGCACCATTCTTATTCATTATTGTGGTTGACTATGTTCTACGCATGTCCTTAGATCATCATAATGATGATGGGGTGATGATAACTCCACCTACTGGCTCCAGAAGTCGAGGAAATCCTGCCAAGTACCTAACTGATCTAGACTTTGCTGATGACTTAGGAGTACTCTCAGAATCATTAGAGGGAGCCCAACGGCTCCTCAGCTCATTAGAACATGCTGCTTCTAGTGTTGGTCTTTTTATTAACTCCAGAAAGACCAAAATTCTGACAGTTAACTTTGAAAGTCCTCAGCAAGTCTCTGATCGGATGAGCATAAGCTCAAAGGATGGTATGCTTGAGCATGTCGACGACTTCTGTTACCTGGGATCATGGATCCGGAAGTCAGGTGAGGACCTTCGAATACGTAAGGGAAAGGCATGGGCAGCCTTGAATAGGCTTTCCAGGATTTGGAAGTCACCGAGAATTAATCGGAAACTTAAGGTCCGATTATTTAGAGCAGCAGTAGTTCCAGTACTCCTCTACGGGAGTCCATGCTGGGCTCTAACTGCTGAGGACACCAAATCTCTGGATGGCACATTCACAAGAATGCTACGCCGGGTTCATTGTGTCAAGTACAATGCACACATCTCCAACCAGACACTATATAACATTGGAGGTGTCTCATTGGTTCCCCCAAGCTTGACACTAGAACAAAATCGCCTCCGCTTTGCAGGACATTGCTTTCGCCGTGAGGACCAGCCAGTGCATAATCTTGTACTTTGGCAGCCTCATGGAGTGAATAAGCATGGTGGACAGCCCATGACTTTCTTGAGACGCATCTTAAAGGACACTGGTCTTAAAGATGCGGATGATCTAGCAAATGTCATGGGTGATAGGGAGTTGTGGCGGTGCAATTTTGTTGACAAGCCGGCACAGCATTCTTAAAAATGCAGCTGCAATTGCAGCATGCCGATCCTAGTAGTAGTAGCTCGGCACTATAAGCTGTCAGCAGCTCAGCACTATCAGCTGTCAGCAGCTCAGCACTATCAGCTGTCCGCAGCTCAGCATTATCAGCTGTCAGCAGCTCAGCACTATCAGCTGTCAGCAACTCAGCACTATATCAGCTGTCAGCAGCTCAGCATTATCAGCTGTCAGCAGCTCAGCACTATCAGCTGTCAGCAACTCAGCACTATATCAGCTGTCAGCAGCTCAGCATTATCAGCTGTCAGCAGCTCAGCACTATCAGCTGTCAGCAGCTCAGCACTATCAGCTGTCAGCAGCTCAG
This sequence comes from Nemertoderma westbladi, assembly GCA_032718475.1. Classification (NCBI taxonomy): domain Eukaryota; kingdom Metazoa; phylum Xenacoelomorpha; order Nemertodermatida; family Nemertodermatidae; genus Nemertoderma; species Nemertoderma westbladi. The sequence goes on along the minus strand of JAUCBJ010009048.1, from coordinate 11,115 downwards.
AACTATCAGCAGCTCAGCACTATCAGCAGCTCAGCACTATCATCTGTCAGCAGCTCAGAACTATCAGCAGCTCAGCACTATCAGCTGTCAGCAGCTCAGCACTATCAGCAGCTCAGCACTTATATAGATTAATAATAATCTCATTATTAAATAATCGTTTGGGTTTCAATTTCCGAAGGTTATTTTTCGTTTATTTTAAAAAATATATATATGCGTTAAATAAATATACAATAAATAAACAACAGACATAGTAACAAACAGACGGACTGTCAGGCAGACAAAAAGTTTAGATTTTGCAAATAGTGAAAACCGACATCTTAATTGAAATCATCGGCAAGTAAAATCCCCTTACCAAAAAATTGGGTGGTGTGCTTTATTTATTTATTTTATATATTTCTGTACAGACAGACAGACCCAGTGACCTCCAGTAATAATAAAAACAAACATATCCTCTAATGGTCATACACTGACTTGTATCTGAATTCTGACATGTAGGCCTATCCAGTTTTTTACATGTCTGCTTTGAAAAATATCGTAATTTTTTATATTTGAAAAATCCCCCCAAATACAGAAAACTTTGTTAATATTTGGTCATAAGATATTAGCTGATTTTCAAAACTCATTATTTACAACACGTTATTGGATTTGTAATCTGAGCTCAGTTTTCGATTCAGCATAAAAATGTGTATTTTAATAATTAAAAATAAAATTTATTTTTTGTAACCGTAGGTCGGTTTCTTGATCAAACCTTTGGTGTTTAATTTCATTCACTTTTATTAGATTTGTTAATTTTGAGTCTGCACACCCCCCCCCCCCCCCCCCCCCCCCGCTTATGGCTCTGGTCCTTCCCCTTGTGAAATCCCTATATTACTGTATATATCTACCGTCATTCTATATTCGGCATGCTGCGTTGGAGCTGTTTTGAGATTGCTATGACGACGGTATAACAACAAAATTGCGCCGCCGCCACCACTCGGCATGCTGCATATTCCCTGCCACAACTCCCTCCCTATCCACGGGTCGATAGAATATTTCCTGCCACAACTCCCTCCCTATCCACGGGTCGTTAGAATATTCCCTTCCACAACTCCCTCCCTATCCACGGGTGGTCGTTAGAATATTCCCTGCCACAACTCCCTCCCTATCCACGGGTCGTTAGAATATTCCCTGCCACAACTCCCTCCCTATCCACGGGTCGTTAGAATATTCCCTGCCACAACTCCCTCCCTATCCACGGGTCGTTAGAATATTCCCTGCCACAACTCCCTCCCTATCCACGGTTCGTTAGAATATTCCCTGCCATAACTCCCTCCCTATCCACGGGTCGTTAGAATATTCCCTGCCACAACTCCCTCCCTCCCTATCCACGGGTCGTTAGAATATTCCCTGCCATAACTCCCTCCCTATCCACGGGTCGTTAGAATATTCCCTGCCATAACTCCCTCCCTATCCACGGGTCGTTAGAATATTCTCTGCCATAACTCCCTCCCTATCCACGGGTCGTTAGAATATTCCCTGCCACAACTCCCTCCCTCCCTGTTATCTTTGTTGACTTCTTCAAGGCCTTTGATTCAGTCTCTCGCTCACGTATGTTCAGTTCAGCATACTTTCATTATATGGGAGGATTTCTGATGAATTTAGTGCAGCAATCAGATCAATATACGATGGTTTGACAACATTTGTGTCTACTGTTGATGGTGACACAGATTTCTTTCTTTCTTGAGACACTTTCTTGAGATGCATCTTAAAGGACTCTGGCCTTGAAGATGCGGATGATCTAGCAAATGTGATGGGTAATAGGGAGTTGTGGCGGCGCAATGTTGTCGACAAGCCGGCACAGCATTCTTAAAAATGCAGCTGCAATGCAGCATGCCGATCCTAGTAAAAACAGGTTTGCTCTTTGGAGAATTTAAATTTCCCGATGTCGGGTTGTCAAACTCAAAGACGAAGGAGAACTCAGCATGGTGGACAGCACATGACTTTCTTGAGACGCATCTTAATTAAAGGACACTGGCATTGAAGATACGGATGATATAGCAACTGTTATGGGTGATAGGGAGTTGTAGCGGCGCAATTTTATCGACAAGCCGGCACGGCACAGCATTCTTAATATATATGTAATATATATATAATGCAGCTGCAATGCAGCATGACGATCGTAGTAGTAGTAGTAGTAGATTCATGTACTACTAGGATCAGCATGCTGCATTGCAGCTGCATTTTTAAGAATGCTGTGCCGGCTTATCGACAAAATTGCACCGCCACAACTCCCTATCACCCATGACATTTGCTAGATCATCCGCATCTTCAAGGCCAGTGTCCTTTAAGATGCGTCTCAAGAAAGTCATGGGCTGTCCAGTCCACCATGCTTATTCACTACATGAGGCTGCCAAAGCACAAGATTATGCACTGGCTGGTCCTCACGGCGAAAGCATTGATTCATGATTCAAGATTCATGCAACCCAAACACTGACTCATATAAAACTGATGTACTAAGAACATTAGGTTGGTACTAACAGTAGGATAACATTTCAAAGATAAATGGTCTCAATGGTTAGATCAAACTCAAAGTAACATTAGTATCATTGTCAAGGTATTTAATACAGTTCAACCTATCTAAGGGACCGCAAACACTCGGTAGAGGAAAGTCTCATGTTTCCTTGTCAGTTCCGGTTCCACGTTTATTCACTGTTTGTATTTAATTAAATATTACAAGTATTATTACGTGTATTAAATAATAAAAAACGTGTTAAATAATAAATTATCAGGAAAAAAAGTGTTTTTATTCTTATTATTCATTTTGTCTTTTTTTCTCTATTGGTCTTCTTGGGACATACAATATGTATAAGTACTGTATATGGATGATTCCTCATACGCATGGGGTAGTTATGCATAATTCCAACCAGTAGGTAGTATAAAAGCTGTTGTCCCCATTTGTACAGTTTTAAGTCCGAAATAATTCTGTATAGCCACCCCAACATACTGACATACACCTAGCGTTTTTTCTTTGACTTCTTCTTTCTGGGAGATGAGGAAGTTTGCGTAGGGACTGTGGGTTTTACGGGAGTACCAATCCCGCACCTCGCTGGTTCAGGACTACTTCCATGGCCCTGGTAACCAGGCAACTGATCATCCAGCTCATCCTTACTAATAGTTATCCGTAAAGCTGGTAAATTCCTGGAAACTTTTAGTTTATCCAAATCAGTATCCTTTGATTCCCAGGTGTGTTCTATGGTTTTATAAAAAGCTTGGTTATGTTGATAAAGAGTATTACTGCTGTGTCGTTTCAACATTTCCGCACAAGTAATAGTTTTAGTTAAAGCCGGGCCATAACCCTCAAAGATCACGCATCGGATTGATTCGTTATGGAACTTCTTAAGGACGGCTTGGAATACTTTGTGGGGTTTAGTACCGTAGGATATAGGGAACTTGGCGGCTCCCTCCTGGTCAAACGCCGGGTTGAATTTGCGACCAGTGGCGGGGTCAACTGCTGGACGCAATACTGAAACGGCTGGTGGTAAAGGAAGTTCCTTTGCTTCGGAGAGTTTGTAGTTTTCCATTATTAAATCCGATCCAGTGTCCGTATTAATAACTGAGGCCTACCGGTACCCAGTCACCCGGCAGCCCGGTACAAGTACCTCGTACAGTCGTAATTTAGTTATCGTAGTGAAATTATTATTGTAGTGCTCAAGTGCTGTTGTGTAGTCGTACCGGTAGTACGTAGTGTAGCCTTACGTGAATGGTAATAATTAATGAAAACAACATTGACTGATTGACTGTGCTCAGGCAGTCAGGTGCTGCTGTGGACTCAGGGACTGTACTGTCTGTGTCTGACTGTAGCATTGCAGCATTGCTGTGCTGTATCAGTGTATGCTATTGCAGTATTGCTATAGTCCAGTAGTCAGATAGCACGCTGTACAGTCTGACAGTAGTACTGTGTACTACCGTTACCTGTAGAGTGTAAGCCTAGTCCGCCTAGTGCTGTCCTGTAGTGTGGTTCACTTCACTCAGTCACTGGTTCATGGAAACGTTAGGCGCCTGTATGTATACATAGCGGGCCAAATCAGAAAAAAATGGGGCTTGGAATGTTTTGGGGTTGGTGGTTAAAAATCCAATAGCGCGGGTATTTAATTATCCCACAGTGCGGACCAAATACCAGGAGTATGATATACGACCGATAGTTGGTCCGCTCCTATAGGTTTCCATTACAAATTTTACATTGAAAAAGCATTAGGCCGGAGCAAATACCAGTAGTATATATATATAGGCAATCACTTATTTCTAAATCATTTAGCAACTGTCTGACCGTATTGTGTTTGTTCTGGGGGGAAGTTCCCCCGGCAGCCCGGGAAAAGGGTTTCTTTAGGGGCCAAATCAGAAAAAATTGGGCTTGGAATGTTTTGGGGTTGGTACGGTGGCTGATCTTTGCCAATTAATTTTTTTTTCTGAAGTTCTCCATGACGTCATAATTTATGGTCGACCATAAATTAATTTATTTTACCCAGCAAAGTCACATCCTTCGAAATTGCTACTAATATGCTGCTAATTTGATCGAAATAAATTTTCTTCGAAATTATCAGCATTTTCGCCGTCTAAATTGTCTGATAATTCAGTCTACAATTCGTAGGATAAATTATCCTTCTAAACGATTCTGGAACAATTTGTTTATGTATTATTAGCTACGCAATATAGATATTGTATAGGCATACCGCTGTTGCCCACCAACTCATAAAATAAATAACACGTTCTAGAATTTTGTGTATTTATTAAATAGAATAAATGGCCTGTAGCGAACAATAATTCTTGCAATCTTTGCACGCATATATCTCAGCTGTTTGTCGACTAATGTGAAGAATGGCAATGATCTGATGATACGGATGGTGCGATTTCGCAAAAGACACTTTTTTAAAACGCTTATAAAAATAATTTAAAGGTGAAATCGAAAATTCCGGCTTCATGGTACCAACCACTGTGAGTTGAACTAGTTGTGTTTCAATTTCAAGCAATATGATAAAGATTTGTAGAAAACAATTTTTTTTGGGGGGAGGGGGGGTGGGGGGTGGTTCGTGTCATCAGAAAGTGGCACTATATTACGGGTCATGGTGTATATCAATATCAATAAATCGTACAGTGTATCTCAATATCAATAAATCCTACCGGTATATCAGTAAATCCTACAGTACCGGTATATCAGTAGGCCGGTTTTTGTTGGCATTGTATTATGGCTGATAATGAAAGTGCGGGTAAAGTGAAACAGTTAGCTCAACAATTTACTTGTGCCAGTGTTCAACAACCTTCAACAATAAAACACTGTACAACAAACATTGTAAATTATATCATGGATCGCCCGAATGCAAAAAAAGGTCAAATCTAGTCATTTGTTCTGAACAACATTGCAGCTGGGTAGGTCGCCGCAGTATTGAACTTCGCCATCATCTTAATGAATGTCATGGAATGGAGTTTTATATTGTTAAAGACATGGAATTTTCTACCCGTGAAGAGTTTGACAAGTGGTGTTGCGAAATCGAAAGTCAAGCAGTCTCATCACACCTAATAGATAAACCTGGCAGTGGCAGATATAGTGACAAACAAGGCAACCAACATTATGTCCAACAATGTAGCCGTTCAGCTGGTAATGAAGGAATTAAGAAACATACTATGTTACCTCTGGGAAAACCAAGAACTGTGTTTAGATGCACCCAAGAAATAGCATATATTACCAGGAAAGATGGGTCTATTCTTGTCAAAGATGCTTGTTTGGATCACTACGGACATTCAGCAACATCAGTTGATCCAATACATGACAATGAGTGCTCAGAATGCAAGAAGGTGTTCAATTCGGAAACTAGTCTTAAGCAACATGTTCGAAGAAGGCATACCTCGATACATCACGATCTAATTAAACAAAATCGCCCCTTCTCCTGTAACCAGTGCAAAAAACATTATAAGTCTTTTCATACTTTATATGTACACGTCAAGAAAAAGCATCCGAAATTATCACAATGTCAAGGTGAAATCGAAATAAACAATGCATCATTCAAATGTGATCACTGTTCTAAAAAATTCAAGTTCAGATCATCACTGCAGCGTCACGTGAAGGAATCTCATCCGAATAAATTGCAAACTAAAATATTTCTTTGCATGCAGTGTTCATGTATCTTCAGATATAAAACTATGTTCAACAAACATTGTAAGTTAAACCATCGGTCTAACAAATCAAAAAAGAAATCTAATCTATTAATTTGTCGGGAACAAAACTGTAGCTGGACAGGTCAACGCCGCATTCAACTTCGCAATCATCTTAATAAATGTCATGGAATGGAGTTTGATATTGTTAATGATGTGGAATTTTCTACCCGAGAAGAGTTTGGCAAGTGGTGCTACGAAATCGAAAACCGAGCCGAGTCATCGCACCTAATAGATAAACAGGGCAGATACATTGATAAACAAGGCAACCAACATTATGTCCGAGAATGTAGCCGTTCAGGCATTAATAAAAGTTCCAATAAAGGAGTTAATAAACGAAAAATGAAATCTCGGGGAACAACACGAATTGGATTCAGATGCACGCAACAAATAGCGTATATTATTCGGAAAGATGGGTCTATTCTTGTCAAAGACGCTTGTTTGGATCATTACGGACATTGAGCAACATTACGTCATATTTTGATGGGAAAAATAGACAAGTTAGTGTGTCCAATAGATAGTATAGACCGTAGACAGCGGTTAGTGTGACCATAGATGGTACAGACCGTTGACAGCTGTTTCCATGTTGTTGTGAATGGAGGACCTATAATAGCTGATATTGTTCGAGTAGGTAGTTGGTGTGGCGTTCTTGTCTATACCTGTCATATTGTTCTAGAACGCTTGAGTTAAATATGCTGGGGAGTTTGATTCTTATAAAATTAAAATTTCATTTTCATTTAAATTTAAAACTTAAAGTTCGGGAGTGAGTCGGTTTTGAGGAAGCTGAAATGGAGTCCAAGAAGGCGTTTTAATAATATGAATTTGATTTTATCGATCTCTTTAAGGTTGGTGAGTGAAAGCAGATGGGCGAATTTGGTGAGAGCATAAGTTACCATTGGGGCGATTTTCATGTTAAATTTTGTTTGTTTTGTTTGTTTGACAATTTGAGGTTGTTTAGCGATCCAATGATAGCATAGGCAGTTTCTTTCTTAGCTGAAATATGTTTAGAGAAGGATAAACTGGGCTGTAGTAAAACTCTGAGGTACTCGTATTTATTGCAAAGAGCTACTGGTTTCCCGTTGTGTGTAAATTTATCGCATTGAGGGAGCCAACCTCCTTTCCTGAACTTTATAATTCTTGTTTTTACTAAGTTTACTTGCAGGCCGTTATCTTTACACCATATTAGGGGATTATTTAGAGCATCCTGAATATCTTTAGGGTTTGAGGAGTAAAATGCGAGGTCGGTGGCGTAGAAGATCGAGTTTATGTAATCCACAGTTCGTCGTAGGGCTGCTGGCAGGTCAGCGATATAAATTATGAAACACGACAGGTCGGAGATAGACAGACAGACAGACAGTCTCCTTGTAGAAAACCAATTACTTGTTTTATAATATTTGATAGGCGAAAGCCGTCGAAGATTCTGATATAATTATCTCTTAGAATATCTTTGATGATATGTAATAAGTTTTACCGCAAACTCCAAATAATGTGTATAGTTTGTACAGAAACATTTTCCTGCTGACAGAGTCGAATGCCTTCTTAATTCAATTCAATTCCGGGAGGGGCCCGGCCCGGTACTATATTGTTTACAGATAGACAAATCTACAAAGGTGATGTAAACTTTCCTGTTTAGAGTTGAACATGGTGTCAGTCAGGATCCGTTATTTTAACTTTCCGTTTGTACAGTATTTTCACTGTAGTTGTCTTCCAGGCTTTAGGCAGTGATCCAGCATCCAGACACATATTGTAGAGGAAACCTAGAATGTGTAGGTTGAAAGGGAGACTGAGTATCAGTGTGGGTGTTTATCCTTTAGGCAGTGATCCGGCATTCAGACACATATTGTAGAGGAAACCTAGAATGTGTAGGATGAAAGGGAGACTGAGTTTCAGTGTGGGTGTTTATCCTTTAGGCAGTGACCCGGCATTCAGACACATATTGTAGAGGAAACCTACAATGTGTAGGATGAAAGGGAGACTGAGTTTCAGTGTGGGTGTTTATCCTTTAGGCAGTGATCCGGCATTCAGACACATATTGTAGAGGAAACCTAAAATGTGTAGGATGAAAGGGAGACTGAGTTTCAGTGTGGGTGTCTATCCTTTAGGCAGTGATCCGGCATTCAGACACATATTGTAGAGGAAACCTAAAATGTGTAGGATGAAAGGGAGACTGAGTTTCAGTGTGGGTGTTTATCCTTTAGGCAGTGATCCGGCATTCAGACACATAAGTAGTAGGAGAAACATAGACATGGGCGTACTCCTCCCTAGCTTGGGCTATGGGCTAGATCTCGGAGGGCTATTAAAAATGCCAAATTCCGGTGCTAAATTGCAGTGTTTAATGACCATCTGTCACCAACAGTATTGATTCGCGTCGTTGCCTTGCCTTCAACCAATCGTTGCTTATCACCTACGCGTAGCCTAACCTCAATCGACCGACCGACCGACCGACCGACCGACCGACCGACCGACCGACCGACCGACCGACCGACCGACCGACCGACCGACCGACCGACCGACCGACCGACCGACCGACCGACCGACCGACCGACCGACCGACCGACCGACCGACCGACCGACCGACCGACCGACCGACCGACCGACCGACCGACCGACCGACCGACCGACCGACCGACCGACCGACCGACCGACCGACCGACCGACCGATCGACCGACCGACTGAATGCTGTTGACACTACTAACGACGACGTGGCCATCTACACGCACCACCACACATATACCCCACCCTATATTATATCGATTGCCAGCTCAACGATTTACCCACCGCTAGCTAGTGCTACTCTTCGACGGCCGTCGCCAAACCAACCAACCAACCAGCCTACCAGTCCAGCCGTATGATACATGAAATTCCGCCACGTTCCAGCTACACGTATACGAACATTTCCATAGTTACTCAACCTAACCGATCCCACAGCATCTGTGCCATATTGAAAGGCTACCACTAACATTATACTGTGCGTTTTTATTATAATAATTATTGATTATTACACACAACCCTATGATTCATATTCTTTCACATATTTCCTATCCACGTAACCAACCAACCATTCATCCACGTTGCACCCCATCTCTTTTCTTATTCGTCGATGATTATGACACGTCCCATCTCTTCTTCGTTGACTATGCCACATCGCAAATTTATATATAACTGAATGTTTTTAATAAAATTCATCACTTGTAATCTTCATGGTAATATATTGATACCATATCTAATTTTTTTGTTCTCACTCTGAAATTGTGTTATTTCCTTAATAATTTCTTCATTATCTTACTCGTTGTATATTCGTTAGTCGGAAACACTCAAATAAATGATACTGTTTCCCACATTGGGTTTCTAAACGTAATTATTTAACTCACAAGAAATCGCATTTTCAAGAATATTATTATTGTTTACAATTTTCTTCACATGAAGATTTCATGTGACAATTAAAACAATTATATTCTTGAAAATGTGATTTCAAGTGAGTTAAATAATTACGTTTAACACAATTTTAGAGTGAGAACTATGGTGTCAATTTATTACAGCGATACGGTTTAAAATTTATCACTTGTAATATTTTTCGTATTTATTATTATTATTATTATGGCCTTAACGCAAAAAACCGGAGCAACAAATAGCTGGAAATTTACTTACAATAAATATACTTGTACCGTCGTTCACAGCAAGTATTTTATTGTGGAATCTCAGGAGGACAACGAATCAATTTGTTTTTCCCATCAAGATACCCGCTATTTGTTAGACATTCTAGAAACAACCAACAACAACCAACATCAATCCAGACCAGCAATTATACCAGGTAGGATATATCCAACTCTTCGTTTTGCGCGGGGAAATTTGAATATTTCCATCAACCCCACATCGGGTGATGTTTACGTTCAGAAACAAGGCAAATGTAAAGTTCTCAACAAAGCTTTTACTGAAGTTCTAATTCAATACAGAGGGAAATTATTGCAATTTCTCTCTCCACCGCTAGAGATTATTAGCGATCAATTCTACATTGAATTATCAAATCCAGAGTTTATTGGATTTGTAACAGCTTTTAAAGGAACCAACTATGTTGGCTTATGGAAAATCAGCCTCAGATACACTGATAGTGTTGGTTTTAACTATTATACGGGTTTCAATTTGTCAAAACAGGAACTAACCGTTTTGTTGCGAGAGTGGGACAACCAAGTCGATGAAACAGACAAGCATCTTTTTGATAAAAATATCATTCAATTATCAGACCGGCTCAAAATGATTAAAACCAATAATAAAAAAATTATTATCACCAACACCGATAATTCTACTGAAGTAGGTGCCGGCGGAAATTCTATTGAGTTGCATTACTTGAATGATAAAGCCCATATTAGTTTTCTCAAAGAATCGATGGATGGCGTTTCTCTTACTGAAGCCCATGTTGACGGTTTTGTCCTTTTGGATAAACCTAAAGCATTCGTAGAGATCCCATCACCTAATCCGGATGTTGAAGAGAGTTGCTCTCAACCGCAACAGGTCTTTCCTGAAATATTACCTCGGAAGCCAAGATCATCGAGTAAATTTACCAACGCATCACCTGCAAAGAAACAGAAAGTTGTCAGTAACCCAGTTCTAGTAGAGCCTGTTACTAATTCTCCATGGAAACCAGATTATTATCCTAATATGTAAACCTAATCATAAGTTAAACTCTTTGCGGTTTCCAATAGTCATAAGCGATTGGTGATTGGTTTAAAATTATTTCCCTCGCTAGCATATAAATGTTTAGATATAGTCAATATCATATCATTTCATTTTATTTTAATCTTTGGACATATTTTATTATTATTATTATTATTATTATTTATCTAAACAAACTTCAACATGGATAAAATAACAATATGTTGTTCATTCTGTCATATGAATGTAACTAGACATAATTATTTACGCCACCTATG